>WHVA01000518.1:0-75915 GCA_015179125.1 Gautieria morchelliformis | reverse complement strand
AGCGTGCCGAACACGAGGTCTGCAGCCCTTAGAAGCCCATCCCATTAGCCTGTAAGTCGTACGAAGATCTATCGCACTTTCGTCTGTAAAAACTAGGCGTTCGGGTGGCTCAGCACCGATGTATAACTGGAAAGCTGTCCGTGAACCTTCACAGCGCTCTGCTGCTGCCCGGGAAAGCTGGATTGGAAGCAATAAGGATTGTGTGCTCCTGCAGGATTTAACAACTCACCTTTTTTCTTTGCAAACCAAGATTATGGAGTGTCCTCCATACAGTTGAAATACTTACTGTAACGCCATGCTGTACTTCTAGCTCTTCAACGAGTTCATCAAGGTAAAGGTCAGGTGAGCGTTCAAGAAGCACGAGAAGAAACTATTATAAAATAAGTGATAGCTAAACCCAGGTACAAACAGCTTACTTCAATCTGAGTTGGCGACATCTTTGAACCACGAGAGAGCCGTCTTGGCTCTGTTACAACATCTCCGATATCGCGCCAGAGCTTGATTGTGCGCTGAACAACACGCAATGACATGTCAAGATCAATGGCAATCTGAGTTGATGTCTTTTGAAGCTTGAATTTCTGGTGTATAACCCGATCCCGCAAGTCCTTGCTGTAATGGCGGCGAACAGGATGAGGGTTGAGAGGGCGAGGCATACGGATGACATACAGTGTTTCCGGAAGTTCCCGAAACAAAGACTTCGACTTCAAAGTCTTAGCTAAGTATCGACAACAATGACTATCCATTATTCTATCTAGAGGTACATGAAGAATATGTAGTTATTCATTGTAATGCAAACCTTTGGATGCTCACAGAAGGGTGTTTGACCACCCAGCCTAGTAGCCAAAAATCCAAAACTCAAAAGTTTGTTTTACTTGGATTTCATACTTCTGTGCCCTAGCTATGGTCAACTTATGTTCAGGTACAAAATCTCAAGGCAATCCGAGCAGAAACTAGCGAGAAATCGTTGTTCGAGTCTTGCGCGCTAAAACGGAGGCAAACCTGACGCGCGCCTTGCGTACTGCAAACAGGTGTAATACATCAGTGACAATAAATTCACTGAGAGAGTACATTTGATTCTAGCTTTCTAAGAACCTTCCCTGCTATAACCCCTAGTTTC
The DNA here is from genome assembly GCA_015179125.1 of Gautieria morchelliformis. NCBI lineage: Eukaryota > Fungi > Basidiomycota > Agaricomycetes > Gomphales > Gomphaceae > Gautieria > Gautieria morchelliformis. The sequence continues at coordinate 74,798 of WHVA01000518.1, read as the reverse complement.
TAAGAAGATCCTCATACATGTTCTCCTCTAGCTGCGCTGCGGCATAAGGTACGGCAGAGTAGGGCTCTCCCTTATCTCTTACATGGCTGATGCAGCGATGGCACCCATCCCAGTGCTGCTCGTACTATCTCCCGAGGTGGTTCGGTGCAGCACACGTTGCGATACGGGCATGCTCTTGGCCAAAATCGACCTGTCCGCGGCGTCTGCGTGGTTTTGGAAGCGCATTCTTGTCACCCCTGTGAGTAGGTGTCAGCGACTATCTGGTGTGCGTGGAGAGGAGCAAGAATTAAAAATAAAAATACAAAATAATGGAAGACGGCGAAAATAGCAGAATATAAACGTCTCCACAGTCGTCCTCCACGGAATGTGCACACGAAAAGGGTTGCGTCATACAGCAAGTGGGGACCGGAGCTATAACTGGCCCACGTAACGACGGAAGCAGCCGAAAAGGCAATCAATGGAAGCATCCAGCGCCAAACTCCGCTTGGCAACAGAAGCAACAGGTACAGCGGCAAGTTGCCAAGATCAGGAAGAAGAAATGCAAGAAGAGTCTATAGTCAGGAACCCGAAGTGAGGAACCCGAAGCCAGGAACCCGAAGCCGAAGGAACCCGCTCGGTACGTGGTGGCATGACAACTCATCTCTCAAGTGCCGGATGAGTCACGTGGGAGGAACCGTCGTCATCCGTATACTTTGGGGACGTAGAAGAGCCTCGGATACGCAAAGCAGACAGAGAAAGGGCCAGCACAACGCCGTACGAGTCTGCATAGCGCATCAGGCCACCTCATTGACACAACACTGCCCACGCCCATCAACTACACGCTACGCAGTACATAGACAGACAGGATAGTGGGCGCGCGGGCGCGGGGGGTAGAGGGCCGACGCACAGGCAAGAAGACGGGAGAAATGGCTCCAATGGAATGCAAAGGTGGGTGGGTCAGACCCTGTCACGCATGGTTAAGATGACGACAGAAAAAACAGCGCAGAGTAGGCCACATACACAATGGCCATTCAAGCAGTGCGCCACCACGCGCCCTGACCTGAATGGTATGCAGGCATCTTGAAGGCAACAAACAGCGACCCCAATGAAACGACATGCACAACAAAGAACGAAGCCGCTCCCGTGCGCACGCTGCCACAATGAACCCCGCGCAACAAACACTACACCAATCCCACTCATGAGGGCCTCGCCAAGAAAGACAAGGGTGTAATGCAGCAGGAGCGGCGCACGAGCCACACACCATGCAGTGCAAGGGCGACAGCGGCTGAATAAGCCCGTCAAGCGGCTCAAAAATCTCCGCACAAGCAACCGCACCCCGGCCCCGCAGGGCCACCAAAATGCATCCCCCACCAGCCGCCCATGTGGATACCACCCCCGCCGTCCGTGCAAGACAGGCAGAGAGGTCCGAGACAGAGATAGAGACAGAGACGCAGAACCATCCATGGTGGGTGCATGGCAAGACTCGAATTCCACCTTGAACCAGACGTACTGATCGAATCTAGTGTTCACCCTGAATCCACTGCCAAGCCACCCATTTTTAGATGGTCGGATCACCCAGTGGAAGAACCCATCTGACGAAAAGAGTAATGGCATAGCCATCGGCCTCGCAGTGGGGATGCGCACTCACGCCCCCACTCTGAAACCATCCACCTCGACACGAGACAGAGACAATTCAGCATGAAAAAAGAAAAGAAACGCCGCCGCCCAATGCGGGCGGCACGAGTCGACTTCCCCCCCAGAGAAGAAGAACCCCCCCACCCCCCGGAGAATGGGAGCACGAAGCGCAAAACAAACATGACGAAGGAGCACTCACGGCAGCGGCGTCGTCAAATAAATCCACCCTATTCTCCTCCAGCCCCAACCCATCCTCGCCCGAATCGCCAATACCATCGGCGTCGCCAGCAACCTCCTCCCCATCATCAACACCTGACTCGGCGGGCGCGCCGAGCACAGAGCAGGTGCGGGCATGATCCCCTGCCTCCTCCCCCGCACCCGCCTTGGACGGCAGCACAGGCGCAGAGCGGAGGATGACGCAGATGGCGGCATCACCGGTACGCGGTGAAAATATTCAGTTATGTGTAGAGCGGGTGCGGGCATGATCCCCTGCCTCCTCCCCCACACTCGCCTCGGGGCGCACCGTGGGGTATACGGAGCAGGCGCCAGATGGCAGTATAGGCGCGGAGTGGAGCCGTTTTAGGCTGGGACTGCTGACCGTTGTGGGGAGCGCCCGGTCAAAGTGACCGCGGCGGACCCAGGAGGTGCCGTGGTCATGGAGCGGTCGGCGAAGGAGAGAGAGGGACGAGGTCTTTAACAGTGGGTTCGGTGCCGTTTTGTGGAAGCAGCAGCGCTGCGGCCGTTTGTTTTTTGGCGCTGATCCCGGGCTCGTCGTCTGCACGGCGCCTAGGGAATCGGTACCGTCCTTATTCCCCCATGGAGTGCTTTTATACCCCAGACCATGCTGTCTTCCATTCAGTGTGTGTGTGTGGCGTTGCGCGGGATCCTGCGGCCAGTTCGGGGTCTGAGCCCGCATCTCCCGGACATGTGCGTTATCATTCAGGCTGGAGCCCGTGCCTGAGGCGGACAGTGGGCACGCGATTCAGAAGCATGTGGGCGGGGGCCTCATGGAGCCGGAGGCGTGGGTGAGAGTGGGGCGCGCGACAGCGTGGATACGGTGGGCAGGCTCGGCCCTGGTGCGGTCTTGATGGACGCCGTGTCCAGGTCCATGTCCCAGTCCGTGTTGGCTCGGGGGCGAGGTCGAGGCCGCGGGCGGGTGCATATGTGAGGTGCACGGGACGCCTGTCGGCATGGCTCCAAGTAGAGGACGCGGACCGTGCGGAATCCGTCGAGGAGAGGCTATGGTTCGGAGTATGGCCGTGCGGGCGTAGACGTAGGCAAGACAGGGCGGAATGTAGTTGTGAGCATCCTGTTTGGAGGAGGCTGGCGAGACGGCGGAATGATCACGAATCATGGTCGGGCTCTTGTTGATAGAACATGGTCACCAGGGCGGACATCAAAACGGGGATTGAGCAGCTGGGTGGGGTGTGATACATGAATGAATAGGACAACGACAGGAAGACGGTGACGAATGGGGGTGAGTGAAAGGAAAAGTGAAAGGAAGGTCATGTGAGAGGAAGGTAAATGGAGGGCGGGTGAAAGGAACAATCAAAGGAACAATCAAAGGAACAGTCAAAGGAACAGTCAAAGGAAAGGTTGGGTCCAGTGGGCATAATAAGCACAGTTGAGAAAACAGGGAGCAGAGGAGCACATGCCGCCGTTTGACCTGGTCTCACTCACAACCGAATTCGGTATTGACGGTTAACGACGATTTACCGTGACGGCTCAAGGAAGGAATGACACCACCGATAGCCTCGCTCGAGCGGAGAGGGTGTGTGTGAGCTATCCTGTCGGGTGAGGAGTATCGAAACGGATAACTGGGTGTGTTTACAGGTAGGGGTGCGGGGACAGCGGCTCAGAGGTTTCGTCCTCCTTCATCGTTCTTGCACGGCATTGTCTTATGTTTCATCGTCCCATGTCATCTCTCACCCATGTGTCTGGCCTCAATATCCGCCCCCAGCACCGGCGGCGATCTGTCCTCAATGAACAACCCGTGGCCTTTCAGCATGCGCATGTTGACGAAGGCGCTCTGGACGACTCAGAGTCGAGCAGTGGATCTGAGAGGTCAGCACCTGCGCAGACCAGTCTCACCCACGACATGGCTGGCTCACAAGGAGGACCGCAGGCTTTCTCATGCCTACCACCACCACACAAAACCTAAAAATTTCATCCCACCCACACACAACAACCAGACTCACAGATAGATTACCGAAAACACACTATAATCACAGTAAAACAGACCCAGCAGAGAAAAACAGAAAAAAAGGGGCCATGCCACAAAACGTAAACCCCACAACGGCCTCCGCGGCGCCGGTCCCATGAACGAGAGCCAGCAGCCAGCAAGTAGGAGCAAAGAACAGGACAGAGCTACTTGCAGACCCATACGCCACGGTCCGTGACAGAGATCAGGCCCGAGCATTCCTGGATAGCCACGGTTTCCTCGCCAAAGACAACCCAACCCGACCACTTCGAATCAGATCAGCTACGTACTCCTGTCGCTAGCCCACAGTGCCACGGGAAAGACAATGGAGGAAGGAGTCAGATCCGTAGCGATCCTCATGATAGACGAAGAGGCAAGGGCCGCAAGCAAAGCTCTCCTGCAGTACATCGAGGACAGCTTAGCGCCGATACTCACCAAACTCGACTCGACTGTGGAGGCAGCATGGGGAGCGACAGATATGGCTAAAAGAAGTGCGGAAGAGGCGAACCTGGCGGTAGAAGAAATCTGCAGTGTAGAGAGGATAAGAAGCGAAATAAGAGAAGAAGCAGAAAAGGGCACCACATACGCAGCCGCCCTGAAAGGTAACGTCCCCCTATCCCACCCGAACAACCTGGCAAGAGCCAGAGCCAGAGAGTGCCAGATACTAATAGACAGAGACCCCAGAGCGGAGCACAACATGCTAGCTGAACTCACCGAGCAGGAACTGGTAGCGCAAGCAAACGAGGCCCTAGAGCAGCTCGAGGAAGACACGCAAGGCACAGAGGTCACCTTCATAGGAGCCAAAATCCTAGCCAACGGAGGCATAGTGTACGAGCTCGGCAACCCCGCGGCCACCAACTGGGTCCAGCAAAACAAGGCACAATTCGCAGAGAAGCTCGGAGGGACCTTGGTCGTAAAAGAGAGGGCAGTGTCAGTGCTAGTGGAATACGTGCCAATAACACACGCACCGGAGGCCATGGGCGAACTCAAGAAGATAGAGAGAGATTCGAGACTCCCCAGCGGCACGCTGATTTCAACTGGATGGATAAAACCACCGAGTAGGAGAATGCATGGGCAGAGGTCTGCGCACCTCATAGCTAAGTTTTCAAACATTGAGTCAGCAAATCAAAGCATCAGGGACGGGCTGATAATTTCAGGGAAACGCGCGTAGGCGAGAAGGATGAAAAGAGAACTGAGGAGATGCCTGAAATGTCAGGAGGCAAAACGCGAGGCACATGGCGGCGGACTGCAATGGAGAGGAGACTTGTGGGACATGCGGAAAAGGACACAAGACCGCGGATTGAGAGGAAACCGACCCAGCCCACTACAAATGCGTGAACTGCGACAAGGCCGGTCACGCGTCGTGGGACCGCACTTGCCCGAAATTCACGGCAGCATGCCTAACGATAGAGAGGGCAGACCCAGAGGGGACCTACAAGTACTTCCCAAATCAGCAACCCTGGACGTGGGAACAGCAAAACGAAGTAGGACCGACCGCGGACGCAGGCGAACTTCTCCAACAAGGCATCGACGGGGGAGGCAGAGAGAGAAACACGCGATGGGCGACAGACAGTAATGGCGGGGGCAGAAGGGAAGGCAGCACAACAAGGGGAGCAGGGCACAGAAGCAGAAGCAGGAATAACACCAACCCCGAGGCAGGTCACAGGGACCAAGGATGGATGGGAGGAAGGGCGAGGCAGAGAACGCTCGATGAGTACGAACGGGGCGGCGCCCAGCAGGAGGAAATTGACAGTGCAATCCACATCTCAAGTCAACAATGAGTAGAGAAGCCAGCGCGATAACACAACTACGGATCAGACAACAAAACGTCAACAAGTCTCTCACCGCCACGGCCGACATGCTAGCAGCAAGCACACCTGACAAATACAACGTACTCGCGATACAAGAACCATATATCGATTTCCTGGGAAATGCAAGGGCGACATCCCACTGGTACACAGTGTACCCCAAGACTCACTATGTAGACAAGGAAAAAACGACAAGAGCGATGATCATGGTCAGCAAGAAGATAGCTACCAACACCTGGGCAGCGGTCGACATAGGAACACCGGACGTTACCGTGATAAAACTGAGGACAGGAGCGGGAGAAATCACAATAATCAACATGTACTGTGACTGCAACAATTCAGACAGCGTCATAAGAGTGAAAACCCACCTACAGATGCAGGCAGGAGCCGACAACGAAAACCATGAGGCAGGAATGGTATGGCTGGGAGATTTCAATCGGCATCACCCACAATGGGACAAAGAACGCAATAACCATCTATTCACGAGACACAACCTGGACGAAGCACAAATATTAATCGACGCAACAGTAGACTGGGACATGCATATGGCGCTCCCTAAAGATATTCCGACGCTGAGGGCCATGTCCACAGGCAACAACACTCGAACCGATAACGTTTTCCTTACATTCGAGCTAACAGAAAGACTGATACATTGTTACACAGTGCCAGAAGAACAACCAATGAAGAGCGATCACTATCCCATAGACACAGCGATAGAAGTCACGATGGAAGCAGCAGACGTTGACGCGAAGCGAAACTACAGACAGGTCGACTGGAAGCTTTTCAACGAGAAACTCGAAGAGAAACTTAAGCAAGCGATCACGGAGCCGAACCCCAAAGACAAGCATCAATTTTCACAGAATTTACAGGAACTAACCAACGCGATCATAGAAACAGCTACGGACCACGTACCGATGACGAGGCCGTCCCCGTTCATGAAGAGATGGTGGTCAATGGAGATAGCGCAGCTGAGAAAGGCAACTAGGAGAATGGGCAGACAGGTGTATCAGCATAGGAACAACCCAAATCACGACACGCACAGGATGTATAGGAGAGCCAGAAACAAATACACGAGGGCGATAGAGAGGTCAAAAACAGAGCACTGGGAGGACTTCCTGGAAAGAACGGATCAGTCAACATCTTGGACGGCACACAAATACGCGTCAATGGACCCTTTGGACGGAGGGCGAGCCCGAGTACCGACACTCAAGACAAAACACAGCGACCGAACTACGTGGATTGCCAGCACGAACAAACACAAAGCCGACATGCTATTCAGAACATTCTTCCCAGAGCTGACAAACGACCCCTCACCCTCCTTCGAAGAACAACAGTACCCACTGGCAGCATTCGAGTACACCGGCATCCCAGACACACAAATACGAAGAGCGGTAGAAAGGCTGAACTCTTTCAAGGCGCCGGGCGCCAATGGTATCCCCAACGCTGTGATAAAGCAAAGCATTAACGTCTTGCTCCCGTATATAGGTCCACTCTTTCACACCAAGTTCGTGTTAGCAACTAGGGGCTATGGCAGGGAAGGTTCGGTAGAGTTCTTAGAAAGCTAGAATCAAATATACTCTCTCAGTGAATTTATTGTCACTGATATATTAATACAATACCTAGAATCAAATATACTACATGATTTTCAGTCAACATGCTATGTAAATATGAAAGATACTACTCGCCTCTCTCAGTGAATTTATTGTCACTGAGAGAGGAGTGTAATCCTGTCTCAGAAGGCATATACTTGCACCCGGCCCTTTAGCGCCCAAGGGCTCGCGCGTCGAAGTCATTTCAAACTCCGCTGGGTGCAGCCGCCTATGAAAATAGAAATAACAGAATGGAATGGAGAGATAGGGAGTGACTAGAAAATTTCGAAAATAAGCAGAGAAGTGGATGCATAGTACAAGAACAGTATGAGAAAATATTGAAACACCACACAATAAATTGAATATATTATGCTTGATTTTGGTGCAGGAGCATAAATGCACCCAACACGCCCCCTCAAGCTTAATATATTCCGATTTTCTCGTTGAGGATTCTCACTCTAGGACTAGGAAGTCCTTTAGTGAGAAGATCGGCTAGCATGTGTTCCGTTGGTAGGTACACAAGCTTAATTTCTTCATCTTCGACTATATCTTGGATGAAATATAATCTAATGTCGAAATGCTTGGTCCTCGTGTGTTGTTGAGTGCCATAGACGATGGCAATGGCTGATTGATTGTCTGAATAAAGTTTGATGGGACAATTCAGCGGTTGGAATACTTCAGAAATAAAGTGGCGCATCCATAAGGCTTCTTTGCTCGCATGAGTCAGAGCAACGAATTCGGCTTCAGTTGATGATAGGGCTACTATGGATTGTTTTTGACAACTCCATGATACTGTCCCTCCATCAATCTGAAAAATATAAGCCGAGTATGAGTGCCTGTGCTCTTGAGAAGCCCAATCCGCATCTGAATACCCAATGAGGCCGTCTCGATTTTTCCCAAGTGTCAATTTGTAGTCCATCGTGCCTTTTAGATATTTAAAGACACGTTTGACTGCATGCCAATGTGTTGGACCTGGGTTTTCGAGGAATTGAGAAAGTAATGACACTGCGAACGCAATGTCCGGTCGAGTGGCTCCTGCTGCCCACATCAATGATCCTATCGCTTGTCTGTATGGAATTCTTGACATCTTCTGTTTGTCTTCATCTGTAGAAGGGCATTGGTCTCTGGATAATTTAACGGCTGGGTCGAGAGGCATGGAAAATGTTTTGGCATCATCCAGATTGAATTTTTTGATGATTTTTTGGATGTATGCAGCTTGTGATATTGCAATCGATTTGTTATTCCAATCTCTTTCGATTTTGAGGTTCAAAAGCCAATGAATCTCGCCTAGATCTTTCATACTGAAGATCTGGGCAAGATCATGCTTTACCCCATCGAGGATTGGTTGACTCTCAGCTGTGATAGTGAGGTCGTCTACTGCCGTCGCAATAATCGCATGCCCTCTTGGTCCACGTCTGCAAAATACAGCTCCATCCCAAGCTGATTTAGTGAATCCTAACTTGAGAAATTCACCACTCAGACGTTTGTACCATTCCCTTCCAGATTGTTTGAGGCCATAAAGTGCTTTCTTCAGCAGGAGGACATCATCTTTGTCTCCGGTCTCATATCCATACGGCTGTCTCATGTAAATAGGTTCTGGTAGTGTAGCATTCAAATACGCACTGTCCACATCCATTTGGTGAATAGGCCAGTTGTTCCTGGCAGCAATGGCACATATAATCCGTAAGGAAGTCATCCGAGCAACAGGTGCATAGGTTTCATTGTAGTCGACTCCAAAACTTTGTGTAAAGCCTTGGGCGACCATCCTCGATCTAGGTGTGATGGGTTCACCTTCTGGATTGCGTTTCCAGAGGAATACCCATCTATTTCCGACAATATTTGCCCCAGGAGGTGGTTTAACCACTTCCCATACACCTTTGTCGAGTAGCACCTTGTACTCTTTATCCATCGATGCTTTCCATATAGGATCATTTAAGGCTTCATCTGCATTGCTAGGCTCAGTCTGATTCAAATCCGGCAGCACCTTATCTTTGTTTTGATCGGAGGTCGAAAGTGTACTGATGGCAAGGTTATAATCACTGATGCCGTCAGTTTCAGAGGATAAATCTTGTTCGAATAATTTGTCTTGATGGTCCTCAATGTCCTCGTAAGCTAGTGTAGTGATATCTGCACCAGCATGTCTCTTAGTTTGAGATCTTGTTACGGGACCACTTGGGGCCGGCTGCACCTGTTGCTGACGGATCCTTTCACTTCTCCTTATTGGAGCAGCTTCTTTAGGTCTGACATCAACAGTCTGACTGGGTTGCAGCTCTTTCAGACGTTCCTCTGGTTCATCATCATCAATTTCCTCGATCTTTGCCTCTTCACTGACTAAGCGACTAGGCATAGGTGCTGGTGCCGAGATGGCCTGTACCATTTTTCTGGACGTAGGTAGCTGTGACTCTTCAATAGAAATGATTGGAGCTTTGCCCCCTTCATCTCTGAGTCAAATATAACATTCCGCTCGACAGAAACCTTCTGAGAGTCAGGCCAGTAGATGCAGTGACCATGGCTCTGTCCAGAGATTCCTATCCACCGAGCTCTTTTGGCATGGGCTGCTAGTTTGTTTCCCTCTTTGACTTTAACGTAGACTTCAATTCCCCACACATGTATGTCTTTCAGGTTCGGTTTCTCGTGATGGATCATTTCAAAAGGGGTTTTGTCTGGCAAAGCTCTTGTGTGTGTCCGATTCCTAAGATAGTTGGCATGCAAAATTGCATGCCCCCATAGAGTCTTAGGAAGACTTGATTCCAATAGCATGGCACAAGCTCTTTCAACTAGAGTTCGGTTTAAACGTTCAGCAACACCATTTGACTCTGGGGTGTCGTGCACGGTTAACCGATGCTTCGTGCCTTGCTTGGCTAAATGCTGTTCAAATTCCGAGCTTGTATATTCGCCCCCTCTGTCGGAAACAAGTGCTTTGATGTGCACGTTCCTCTGTCGAAGCATCAAGGCCTCGTAGAGTTTATATTTTGAAAATGCTTCCGATTTGTTTGCCATCAAATAGATAACCGATTCTCTTGAGTAGTCGTCGATGAAAGACACATAATAGGATTTCTTGTCAATTGTGGAGTGTCTCGCTGGTCCCCAGACATCAGAATAAATTCTGTCACCGAATTTTGATGATCGGCTTCTGGGTTCCTGAGGAAGTGATTTGCGTGCAATCTTCGCCTGAATGCACGCATCGCAAACAACCTTGTCACCTTTTGAGCTCAATTCAATGCCTAATATCATGCCACGGTTGAGCAAATGCTGTAGGGACTTTTGTGAAATGTGCCCCATTTTTTGATGTATTTCCATGGCTGATGCGCATACATGCGCTTCGGCACTTGTGTGTTGTAAATCAAATCGATATAAGCCATTCAGCTTCGGTGCTTGCATCAATATCCTGCCTTTACGATTGGATATTGTGCATTTCTGATCAGCTATTTGTGTGTTATAGCCTGCATCATCACACCGGCCGATCGAGATCAGGGTAACAGCCATTTTGGGCGCATAGAACGTATCCTTCAATGTAATGTTCACAGTCTTATCTCCAACCTTGTTAGATAGCACGAGTGAGCCTGAACCGAAGGCATCAAAAGTGCCTTTGTTGGCTGCACGAATTGTGCGCGGCTGTGAGAATGGACTGTAATCCCTCAATAAATTCTTGTGAGGGGTCATATGTGCGGTCGTTCCAGTGTCGAGGATAACAACAGTGTCCAGAGATAAACTACTCAAATTAGAGCAGTCGAAGTTGGCGAAAGCGGCTGGACTGCCACTCTCATCCTCCTCAGAGGACACTTCTTCGGCAACATTCGCCTTGGCTTTGCCCTTCTTCTTTTTGGCTTTCGCTTTCTTCTTCTGACGTGGCCCCTGGCCTTCTTTACCACCTCCTTTAGCCCAGCAACTCTCTATAGCATGTCCAGGCTTGTGGCAATTAGTGCATGCAGGCACCTTCGGGTCTTTCTGGCCCTTCTGCCCTTTCGTAGATGAACCAATAAATGCCTGCTCTTCTTGTGAAATATTGAGAGTCTTTCTCCTGTCGTATTGAGCCTTTAGTACTCTGATAATATCATCAGGCACTAAGGGCATTCCACATTCTTCGAGCGACGTGGTAAGGGCATTCATAACTGCCTCATAGGAGGGTGGAAGTGATGCAAGGATAATGTCGGTGAACTCTCCTTCAGAAATTCTGGCTCCCATCTCACTGAGACGAGCATAGAGGTCTTGGGCCTTGTCCAAGTGATCTCTCAAGTCTCCATCCTCAGGACACCTCATACTGCGAAGCTGTCTCTGTAGGTTGGTGAGGACCATCTTGGGCTTTTTGGTCATCTCATTGACCAATGCATCCCAGACTTCTTTTGCTGTATGTCTCTTCTGTAGCATCAGAGCTAGTGACTCTGACACTGAGACAATTATTTGGGTTTTGGCCTGTCCTTCTCTGGCAAGATACTTCTCCAGCTTCTCCTCAGCCTTCTCAATCTGAGTTTCCTCAGCTTCTGTGAGAATATGGCCTGGGGGCATGACTGGAGGATCAGGAGGTCGAATGGCTCTCCCTTCTATATGCCTGAGTAGATTTTTGGACTCAAAATAACTTGTGAGAGTAGCTCGCCACAGAGGCCAATTACTTCCATCTGTTGCAAGCTTCTCCACACCCAAAAGCTTCTGCGAAGTGTCTGCGGGGCCCATAACCCTTGTTAGCAACTAGGGGCTATGGCAGGGAAGGTTCGGTAGAGTTCTTAGAAAGCTAGAATCAAATATACTCTCTCAGTGAATTTATTGTCACTGATATATTAATACAATACCTAGAATCAAATATACTACATGATTTTCAGTCAACATGCTATGTAAATATGAAAGATACTACTCACCTCTCTCAGTGAATTTATTGTCACTGAGAGAGGAGTGTAATCCTGTCTCAGAAGGCATATACTTGCACCCGGCCCTTTAGCGCCCAAGGGCTCGCGCGTCGAAGTCATTTCAAACTCCGCTGGGTGCAGCCGCCTATGAAAATAGAAATAACAGAATGGAATGGAGAGATAGGGAGTGACTAGAAAATTTCGAAAATAAGCAGAGAAGTGGATGCATAGTACAAGAACAGTATGAGAAAATATTGAAACACCACACAATAAATTGAATATATTATGCTTGATTTTGGTGCAGGAGCATAAATGCACCCAACAGTTCGAACTAGAAGTATACCCGACGGAATGGAGGGACTCCATCACAAAAGTGCTAAGGAAGCCGGGGAAAAAAGACTACGGCTCACCTGGGTCGTATAGACCCATAGCGCTATTGGACACGATCGGCAAAGTATTATCGGCATGCATAGCAGAAGACATAGTCAAGATGACTGAGAGGTACGTGCTACTACCCAATAATCACTTCGGGTGCCGTCCAGGGCGGACCACCACAGACGCCATCCATTACCTCGTCGGAGCAGCGAAGCACGCATGGCGCAGGGGAAAAGTACTGGGAGTACTGTTCCTTGATATAAAGGGCGCTTTCCCCAGCATCATCCTCAGCCAACTAATACACAACATGCGATTGAGAGGGGTCCCGCGCGAGTACACAGAATGGATAAGGAGGAAGGTCGAGGGCAGACAGACCACACTACGACTGGACGACTACGGCACGCAGATGATGGAAGTCGGACGCGGCATGGACCAAGGGTGCCCCCTATCAGCGATATCATACCAGTTCTACAATGCCGGACTCCTGGAGATCACCAGTGGAAAAAAAGGCGAAGACAGCGTCGGCTTCGTAGACGATACGACGCTGTTCGCAGAAGGGGCGAGCCTGGATGAAGTGTTCGATAAACTGACATGCATCATGACCAGGCGTGGAGGAGCGCAAGAATGGGCACAAAAGCACGACTGCACCTTCACAGTCGACAAGTTCGGACTCATGGGTCTAACAAGGAGATGAGAAGCCGACCCCACGGGAACCAAAAAGACCGACAGCACGACCCACCATAAAGATAGGGCAGCACGTCGTCAAACCCACGTCCTCCCATTTTAGATTAAAATATTAATTAGTGCCTTTTTATCAAATGAAATCTGTTGCTTAGTGGTTGAAACCACTATGTTCGCCTCTCCTCTGTGTGCTGACTAAGCCCTTCGGGGCACGTGCAACACTGATGAATGAGGGTCACGTGACCGCGTCGACAGAAGAACAGTGTCGATCCAAGGGATAATCAAATCAAAAGTGTTCGCTTTTAAGGTAGTATAGAGTAAACAGTGATAGTAGACTCTCAACGAAGATTTGGAATAAACTGCTAACAACTGAGCTCTGTAACTATCAAACAAGATTACAGCAATTTCAGGAGGCAGAAAAATTGATTCTGGATAATTTCGTTCATACATTTGTACTAGTTATTTATACAATATTGATAGTAACTACTAGTGTTCAAGATATTGGATGGATGGGTCGAAAAACTACTTTGTAACTAAGGGGTGATTATTTTATAGTCATAAAGTCATGGGGTGATGGGGATGGTGTTAGGATTGTCTGGGCCTTGGAATAGAGATCTGTACCTAGTATACAAAGCCCCTGTCCACATGTTGTTAAGATAGTAATCAGTCAGACGTGTCATGGGATTCAAATAGGAAATGTATCTGAGTTTACCCTGCCCAGCATATCTACTGGGCTTGGAGATGGGGCCACTGTCTCTGTGCCCTTTCTGTGGGGCAGCTGATTGAGTATGTATACTGCAGGTGACTTTCTCAGGTCGCTCCACAGCACGCTATACCCCTGCGCAGTCTATTGTTCTCTGCGGAGTTTGGTGCCCGCACCCCTTGGTGCCTATGGCCTGGCGCCTGTCGACGTCATGGCCGATGCCATCACTCGATAGGCGCGCCGTCCCTGATCGACCACACGTGGTCGATGCTCGAACTCCTGTGTATTATCCGATCTATGGGTAATATAGTGTGTCATAAAATTCGTGTGATCGTCATCTGCGCCGACGTCTATCGTGAATGTAATTCCTGTTTCTTTTGATTTTTCTTTTCTTTTTCTTTTCTTTTTCTATTAGTTTCTTTTTATGTATAAATGATTTGGAGTAAAATAATTGCGTTTATCACAACATCCCACAGGTTCCTCAGGGTCATAATCGACCAGGAGCTCCGGTTCAAAGAGCAGGTCAACTTCGCGCTGCAAAAAGGGAGCAAGTTCGTGGAACAATATCACAGACTAGCCAAGCTGTCGAGAGGGGTACCAGCTAAGTACATGAGACAATATTACATAGCGGTAGCCGTCCCGAAGCTATTGTACGCAGCTGACGTATACCTGGTGCCAGGCACAGCGCAAAACAAAGGGACTAAAGGGTACATCAACAAGCTTGCTAGAGTTCAAAGACAGGCCGCGCTGGCAATAATGGGTGCCATGAACACAACGGCGAGTGATTTATTAGATGCACATGCGAATCTACTGCCGTTCCACCTGCTAGTGGACAAAATAGTGCACAGAGCCGCCGCCCGTATAGCCTGCCTCCCCGAAGGTCACCCCTTATCCCCCAGAGCTCCTCGCGCCGCCTCCAGATACGTCAAGAGACACCGAACGCCACTGCACGAGATATTGCACGCGTATAAGCTCCAGCCACACAAGATGGAGAAGATACACACGGTGATCAGAGGACCCAAGTGGACCCCCGCCTTCCAAATAGTGATCCCACCGGACGAGGAGACGGCAATAGCAGAGATAAGTCGCGAAACAGCGCGGATACAAGTCTTCTGCGATGGGTCGTGCATAGACGGCGGCGTAGGAGCAGCAGCAGTCCTCTATAGAGACGGAAGGGAGGAGATGACAGTGAAGCTCCATCTGGGAGCGGAAACAGAGCACACTGTATTCGAAGCCGAGTTAGTGGGAGTGGCGATGGGAGCGAAATTGTTGAACGCAGAACACAGTGAAAGATACGTGATAGGGTTGGATAGTCAGGCGGCCATACTGACGACCAGAAGAGAAAAGCAGATCCTGGTGCAATACCTGGTTGACGCCATACACGGACAGCTCGAGAATGTCGCAAGGGCACAAACGAACGCAATAGTGGTTATGAGATGGACGCCAGGACACAAGGCGGTCAAGGGAAACAAAAGGGCGGACGAAGAGGCTAAGAAGGCAGTGAGGGGGGAGAGCAGTGAAGAGAGGTACATCCCAATGGAATGTCGAGGCACGCTGCCGAGAAGCAAGGCAGCCGAGCTCCAGAGGCAAAAGAAGGAACTCAGAACAAGAGCAAAAGAGGCATTCGCAAGATCGCCGAGATCCGAATACCCGCACAGAATAGACAAGACAATGCCATCCCCAGCATACGGCAAATTGACCGAAGGCATGGCCCGCAGACAAGCAGCAATTCTCATACAAATCAGAACGGGCCACATTGCACTCAACAAGCACTTTTACAAAATAGGAAAGGTCGACACGTCTATTTGCGCAGCGTGCAAAAGAGTGGAAGAAACGGTCCACCACTTTTTATATAGATGCCCCGCATACAAGGAACAGCGCAAGGAACTGAAGCGGACACTAAGAAGGGCCGCCAGTGCCGTCAGCACCCTACTAGCCAAGGCAAAAGCGATGAAGGCTCTGTTCAAGTATATCAGCGCCACAGGGAGGTTCGAGAGAATATACGGGAACCTGGAGATCGGGGAAAAAGGGAGAAAATAGGGAGGAAGAAGAGAAGGAGTAGGGATGAACCGCGAGAGAAGCGCAACCAAACCTCACCAACGGAGGCACGGACAAGCCCAGGGTGTCGCCCATGGAGCAGAAGCAGAGATAGAGATATAAGGGCTAGATAGAAGAAAATTGTCAACCGGGTATTTGTAGAAGCGTCTTACATAGGGCCACACCCCAAAAGACGATAAATTGGATTAAAAAAAAAAAAAAAAAAAAAAAAAAGGAGGACCGCAGGCCTCGTCGTCCGCCGTAGCCAAACTACCCTGTGATCCCGCGCCATCTTGCAGTCTCTTGTTGAAGGTTCCTGCGCCACGTAAAGATTCTCCACACAAACGTGACGAAGAAGGTAGTATCAGTGGCTATGACACCGATACGCCGAACAAGTCTCGCTCGCCGCAGTCCCCAGCCTCTCCCCCTTCATCTGAATCTGCCGCGCACATCTCCCCTTCCAAACTCTCACAAGCGTCGAATCAGAAACATGAGCAACCCAGTCAAGTACCAGTTCCAGTGTTATCTGGTCATCGTGGGACAAGCATGGCTTATTCCCAGCGATCTCTTACCACGCAGAATCACAGAATAGTATGCAAACCGTCACTGTAGCGCCTTCTGGTACGACGTCGGTCTATGCGTCATCCATAGACTGAGTCTCATTACCAGATCCCACAGCTGACGGTCGCATGGCCGTTGCCGAAGAGATGTCCACATGCTGGCCATCTCCTCATCATCACCGCACTGTGTCTGCCACAGTACCCGCGCTTGGTCTATGATATGTGAAATATGCAGACGAGCGGCCTCGTGCCAAACATTACTTACCCGACCAGGCTGAGCTAGGAGCAGACGCGGCAGATCGTGGAGGATGAAGCGCATTTGCGGCAGATTGGCTGGAAGGAGCTGTGAGGCTCTTCTCCTTGCCCTTGCTGCCGACGCCATCTTCAAGCAGGCTAACGCGCGCCCCCAGGAACCATCGCCCACGCTGGCAAACCCCACGCCCACGACGCTACATGAGGGGACCCCTTCCTCGCCCTCACGACGCTCGCAAACGCGCTGTACACGCACGCGTGCGTCCCCCCGCTCCTGCGCTTCCCCGCGTGCATGGTGGCGGCGCGTGTAGGGTGGGCGAAGGAGAACCAGTGATTGAACTTGTGCAGAATGAGCTGCGCAGGGCGGCGGTTCTTGTCCATGGTGCATAGTCTGAACACAGGGAGCACGAGCCGTGGCGCACGGTTGGTGCACAGATGGTCCCCTTCGCATAGACTCTTTTCAGCATTCAGAACATACTAACATTTGGTTTTTCCAATTACAACGGCGCTAGCCATTATTTACACACTACATTACAACCTGTGCCGAGCCACTCATCCATCATTTCTCCTCGCATCATCTCCTCGTCGCTTCCTTCGCGCTCGCTTCTCCTTGCCCCTTTATTTCTTCCAGGTACAGTCCCTCAGTAAGCGTTGTGTTGGCAGGGATGTGGGTGAGATAGAATGTAAATACACCGAAGAACGAAGCCTGTCTTGTGCTTGAGCAGTTTCATAGTGAACCCAAAGTACTAAATTGCAATCTCACCTGAGTCGCACTTCCGATCACCATCAGCATGTGACTGATAGCTAAAGACCTGTCGGCGGCCATGCAAACACACCAATCCGGCCTCGGCAGCAGGTCCAGTTGCCTTATTGGGCAATTCAGCGTACACAGGGCAACCACCTAAGGTGGTCACCACGCTTGATGCGGCTGCAGCCCCACTCCCACCCCGTCCCCTCCATCCACAAGGCCCTCATACATATTCTCCTCTATCTGCGCTGCGGCTTAAGGTACGGCAGCGCAGGGCTCTCCCTTATCTCTTACATGGCTGATGCAGCGATAGCACCCATCCCAGTGCTGCTCATCCTATCTCCCGAGGCGGTCCGGTGCAGCACACGTTGCGACACGGCCGTGCTCTTTCCCAAACTCCACCCGTACGCGGAGCGGCGCGGCTTGGAAGGCCTCTCGTCGTCCCTGTGAGTAGGTATGTGTCAGCGACTATCTGGTGTTCATGGAGAGGAGCAAGAATTAAAACTAAAAATCGAAAAGAATGGCAGACGGCGAAAATAATAGAACATAAACATCTCCACACTCCTCCACAGAATGGGCACGGGAAGGAGGTTGTGCCGTACAGCAAGTGGGGACCGGAGTATAACTGGCGCACGAAACGACGGAAACACCAGAAAAGGCAATCAATGGAAGTCTCTAGCGCCAAACTCCGATTGGCAACAGAAGCACGACAGGGACAGCAGCAAGTTGGCAAGATCAGGAGGAAGAAGCACAAGAAGTGAAGTAGCGTGCCAGGAACCCGAAGTCAGGAACCCGCAGCGAAGCGTACACACGTGGCACCGTGTGGCCAATTCATCTCTCAAGCGCCATATGGGTCACGTGGGAGAAACCATCATCACCCAGGGGATGCGGCAGAACCTCGGATACGCGAGCAGACAGAACAAGGGCCAGGACAACGGGGTATGAGTCTCCCTCCTCATAGCATATCCGTCCCCTTCATTGACACAACGTTGCCCACGCCCATCCACTACACACAGCACGCTATGTGGCAGTGCACATAGACGGACAGGGTGCAGGCGCGCAGGCGGAGGAGGTAGAGGGCAGACGCAAGAGGAAGAGGGCCGGAAGAACGGCCGCAATGGAATGGCAAAGGTGTGTTGGCACATGTGACAACAGAAAGAAAGCACGCAGGCTCGGAGTAGGCCACATACACAACGGCCTTTGAAGAAGCACATCTGACCTGAATGGTATGCAGGCATCTCCAAGCAACAAACAGCGACCACAATGAAACGACACGCACGACAAAGAACGAAGCCGCACTATCTTCCTCCGGCCCCAGCCCATCCTCACCCGAATCGCCTGCCATCGGCGTCACCAGCAGCCTCCTCCCCATCATCAATGTTTCACACGGCAGGCGGTCCAATCCCAGACCCAGTGCGGGAATCATCACTCCCTCCTTCCCCGCACCTGCCTCCAGGCGCGCCATTGGGTACATGGAGTCGGTAGCACAGGCATGCAGCGGGGCCATTTTAGGCTGGGGCTGCTGTGGGGATGGCCGGGCTGAAGTGATGGACGTGGACCCAGGAGGTGAGGTGGTGATGGAACGGTGGGACAAGGGGAGATGCGGACGGGGCTTTAAAAAGTGGGTTCGGTGCCGTTTTGTAGAAGCAACAGCGCTGCGGCAGTTTTTTTTTTTCTTCTGGCGCTGATCCCGGGCTCGGCCGAGGGAATCACTACCGTCCTTCCACGGAGTGCCTTTATACCCCTGAAAGAGGAGCACGTGACGCCGTCTGACCTCGTCTCACGAATCTTGTGTATCGACGGTTAACAACAATTTACCGCCACGGCTCTAGGATTAAATGACACCACCGATAGCCTCGCTCGGGCAGAGTGGACCCTGTGTGTGAGCTACCCTGTTGGGCGGGGGTATCGAAGCGGAGAGCCAGATGGGTATGCAGGTTTGGGTGTGGGGACAGCGGGTGAGAAGGTGCGGAGGTTGATAAAGGCAATCTGCTCAGGGCGGGAATGGGGAATATGGGAGGGGTGGTCGGGCCTTGGGCGTCATCAGCAGAAGCATGGGCTCAATGCATGAGAGAGAATGGAATGAGGCGGTGTAGAAGAGGCGAGGCCTGCGGGAACGTGTGATGGTGGGGTCGGGAGCGACAAGACCAGCCAGCGGAGAGCGGGCTGGTCGGTCGGCTTGGCTAACTCCATGGTAGATCGCATTCTCCGGCCTTGAAGAATGATTCTGTCTTGGACGTAGGCGTCAAGGCATTTTCTGGTTTTCCCCATTGTTCCTTCGGTCAATGCTTGGCTTATGTTGACCAGAACGGACCGTGGACAAGGGTCAATTCAAGAATATGCGGGAGGGTGGAACACTTGAAACATAAGGCATGCGCCTCACCGAAGGCCTCCCTCCAAGCATGTGTCAAACGCAAGCTGTTTACGCTCAACACTAACCACGCCACGGCTGCATACCTCAGACTCACACCGGGTGCGGTAGGCTGAATTGACTCAGGATTGACTCATCGAGTCCTTGACACACTGAAGCGTACATGTGTCATCCATTCTCTCATCCTTCCATCTCATCCTTCCCTCTCATTATCATCCTGTCGTTCTCTCATCTCATCGTCCCACCCCGTCATTCTCCCTTGTCTCAGAGTCCACGCGTGTGCGAGCGTGGGTGCTCGTCCATACGAGTCGTCCCACTCCTCATTGGCCCGTGTTGTCCTCTCACCGTGTCGTTTCATTCTCTCACTGTCACCCGCAACACATCCTTTAGCTCCCGCAACACCCATCGGCACCATTTAACCCCCATCAGGTCTCAACTCCAAGGTCATAGACCTTCATGCTGACAAATTACAGGTGGATGTGAAGCAGCCGTCGATGCCGTGGAGCTGGATACCAGGATGGGACGCGATGGTTGGAGAGTGTGGGTGAGCGCTTATACAGAACACGAGATGGCTTTGGGATGCAAATATGGGAAGGGAGGATGCCTGGCCTGAAGGAACGCAGGACCCAAGACATACAACGACATGCCCGACACGTGGTGTAGATTGCGCACTTGCTCTTGCGTTCGACAGGTAGATGTGATGATGTCGTGTGGTGGAGGAGTGGGTGAAGGCGAGAGCAGTGTGTATATTGAGAGGAGTTGCGTGATGTAACAGGAGGTAGAACAGCAGGCGACATGGAGAGAGACAGGCAAGGAACAAGAATGAGAGAACAACAGGAAAGGTGGAGCGCCAAGAGGCAGACGGTACGCACACGCACACTACCAGGGGCCGGAAAGTGGGAAGAGGGAACAACGGTCGAAGGGGGACGGAGAGTCTCAGGACAGATATACTCTAGGGTCGATAGAAAGGCTCTAGCAATAGACGGCCATTGAGAATCGCCAGTTACGCACGGGAGCCACGATGACGTTTCGCATCTCGACCCCGATCAGGCACGCGCCATGCGATCACGATCAGGCCACCCGCACGCAATTACGCCATCGCCACGCGATCACGATCACGCCACACTCATCAATACCTGCCCTGATTGGCGTGTGGAAGTAGGGTGCCGAGCGCTCAGTATATATATATATATATCGGCTACTCAAGCTCGGTTTTTTTATTTTTATTTTATCCAATTTAACGTCTTTTGGGGGGTGAGGTGTGTGTTCTCTCGCGCTCTTCATGTCCCTTCTTCTCCCTTGCTCACTCCCCTTGACCTCTCATCTCGTTTGCTGGGAGCAAAGTGTTCCCGTACTGCTCCTTGAATTGTCCCGTGTCATGTATGTACCTGAACAAGTGCCCCAAGGCTTTATGTCCCCCCAGTAGAGTTCTGACCGAGTCTGCCCCTCGCCCAAGTTTTTTCCTCAGCGCTTTCCTCTGTTCATGGTATGCGGGGCATCGGAATAACTAGTGGTGGACGGTCTCGTTCGCGTTCTTGCACGCTGGACAGGTAGGGGAGTCCTTCTTGCCTATTTTGTGAAGGTGTCCGTTCAGAGCGACATGTCCCGTTCTGAGTTGTACGAGCAGGCTCGCATGTTTGCGCGGCATGTTTTTGGTAATCTTTGCAAACGCTGCAGACGGCATCGTGGGGTCAATCTCATGCTTGAAGCGGGCTCTGGGAGACTTAGCAAACATCCTTCATGCCTCTAGCTTCAACTAGGTGTTGTGTCTTTGGATCTTGGTGGCTCTGCTTATTGGGAGCATTCCCCTGCACTCAATCGGTATGTCTCGATCCCTGCTGTTTGCTCCCTTTGCCGCCTTCTTCGCTTCCTCGTCCGCCCTCTCGTTCCCTTCCACCCCTTTGTGTCCCGGTACCCATCCATGACAACCTTCGCTCCTTTCTGCCACCGGACAACCTTTTGGACCTGCGTGTGTAGCGCGTTAACTAGATACTGCCCGGGGATCGCTCTCTCTCTTCTAGTCGTTTGGATCGCCGCTTGGTTGTCTATGACCATTGTGTACCTCTCGCACCTTTCCTGTGTCATCATCTTCGCTCCTATGGCCGCTCCGGCTAGCTCCGCCTCGAATACTGTGTGTTTGGTGTCTGGCCCCATGTATAGCCTCGCGGATCTTATCTCCACTCCGTTCTTGTATAAGACCGCCGCTGCCCCTACGCCGCCCTCTATACTTGATCCGTCGGAGTATACTATTACCTCCGCTCTCTCTGTGTCATGCTCTGCTATCGCGCTCTCCTTCGTCTGTGGTATCCGTGCGCCAAATGCTGGGGTCCACTTGGGCCCGTGTACGACAGTGTGTATTTTCTCCATTTTGTCTGGGACGAGGTTGAAGACGTGCATGATTTCGTGTAGCGGCGACCAGTGACGTTTCACATACCTCTTCGCCGCCCTGCTGACCTTCTTCGCGAGTGGGTGGTCTAGAGGCAGACATGCTAGTCTCACCGCGGCTCTGTGTACATGCTTGGCTACTAGCAGCGGAAAGGGGAGTAAGTTCACGTGCGCGTCCAGTGTGTCGGTGGCTGTGGATCTGAGGGCTCCTGTTATGTCCAGCGCTGCTTGGCGCTGTATTCGCACCAATTTGTTGATGTGTCCTTTGGTCCCCTTGTGCTTCTTAGTCACTGGTATGAGAAACAGGTTAGCCGCGTATAGCATTCTCGGTACTGCGACCACTAAGTAGTACACTCTCATGTGCTTAGCTGCAACGCCCCCTGTTGGCTTCACAAGTCTCCTGTATTGGCTTATATAGGCCTCTCCCTTCTTTAGTGCATAGTTCGTGTGATCTTTGAACCTGAGTTCCTGATCCACTATTACCCCTAGGAGCTTGTGCATTGTCGTCGGCTTTATCACGTGCCCGCCTAACATTATTGACGGCCTCTCTACTGGTCTCGTCTTGCTCGGTTTTTGTGGGTCTCTTTCTCTGCGTCTGGTGAGTCCCATTAATCCGAATTTTCTATTGCGAATTGGCATTGATGCTTCTCGGCCCAGCTGTATGCCCCATCTGTTCTGGTCATTATGTCTGACAATTTGGCGAAGGCGTCCTTCAGGTCTGCTCCTTCTGTGATGAAGGTCGTGTCATCAACAAAGCCTATGCTGCCTTCCCCTTTGTCCCTTCTCGCGATGTCTATCAGGTCTCCGTTGTAGAATTGATATGCAATCGCAGATAGGGGGCATCCCTGGTCCATGCCCCTTTCTATTGGTCTGGTTGCTGAGGCGTAATCATCGAAGCACACCGTGGTGAGTCTGCCTCGGACTTTCCTGTCTATCCATTCTGTGTATTCCCTCGGTACCCCCCTTCTGCGCATATTGTGGGTCAGCCTGTTTAGGATGATGCTCGGGAAGGCTCCCTTGATATCCAGGTATAGTACCTCTAGCACTTTGCCCTTCCTCCACGCATCCTTCGCTTCGCCAACCACGTAGTGGATTGCGTCGGTCGTCGCTCGTCCGGGCCTGCATCCAAAATGGTTGTCAGGTAGCAGGTGATGCTTCTCGGCCATTTTAACTAGGTCCTCCGCCACGCATGCTGACAATACCTTTCCTATTGTGTCCAGCAGTGCGATTGGCCTGTATGCCCCGGGAATGGTGTAGTCGGCCTTTCCTGGCTTGCGGAGGACCTTCGTGGTGGAGTCTCTCCATTCTGCCGGGAACGTCTGGAGCTCGAAGGTGGCGCGGAATAGGGGGCCTATGTATGGTATCAGAATGTCGATACACTGTTTGATGAGCTCATTCGGTATGCCGTTGCTCCTGGGGCTTTGAACGGGTTGAGAGTGTCTACCGCTCTGCGTATTTGCTCATCAGTTATCGGCTGGTACTCAAATGCTGGTGGGGGGTACTCATAGTCTGGTGGTATGGGCTCTGCGTCGGCATCGGGTTCTGGGAAGAATGTGTTGAAGAGCATGTGTGCTTTCTGCTCATTCATCTCCGCCGTTGCCCTTGTGCCATTTGCCCATACTTCTGACAGTGCTGGTACTTTCGCTCGGCCCCCGTCATTGGCGTCCTGCGATGCGTACTTGTGTGCTGTCCAGATTGTCTTTTGGTCTATTTTGTCTAGGAAGTCTCTCCAATGCTGCTTCTTCGATTTCTCTATGGCTCCTGCGTATCGGTTCCTAGCGCTCTTGTACTTACCGTGTATCGGGTCTTCTGGGCTGTCCCTCTTCACGTACGACCTCCTGCCCAGCCGTTGTGTTTCCGCTCTGATCTGGGTCAGCTGCAGGGACCACCACCGCTTCATGTAGGGTGATTGTTTGCTTTTCGGCACCATTTCGTCTGTCATGTCTATTATGGCCGTCGCCAGTGCACGTAGGTAGTGATGAAACTGTTGCTTAGTGAATGGTATCGGTGTTCCTATTTTTCTCCGTAGTCTTGCGTCGAGCTTCTCAGTGTACTTCTTCCAGTCTACTTGCCTATAATTGGGTCTCTGGCTCTGTATGCTAGCTTTGACCATCACGTCGATTGTGGTGTCAATAGGAGGGAAATGATCGCTTTTTGGTGGTCGGTCCTCCGGTACTGTTACGCAACTGGTGAGGCTTTCTATTAATAGAGATGAGATGAAGACGTTATCTGTCTGGGTGTGATTTCCTGTGGCCATCGCTTTGAGAGTGGGGATGCCCTTAGGTAGAGCCATGTGCAGCCCGTACTCCGAGACCGCGTCCAACAGGGTTTGTGCTTTGTCCAAGTTGGCTCTGGTGAAAAGGTGAGAGTTTCGGAGTTCGTCCCACGTCGGGTGGTGCCTATTGAAGTCTCCTAGCCAGATTACTTCTTCTGTTCCCTGTCCCTGTGTCTCCTCTTGTGTCGCTTTCCTCTGCATGTATCGTCTCGTGGCTCTTATACTATCAGACTGTGTGCAGTCAGCGTATATGTTTACGATCAGTATGTTACCCATGCATGTTTTGAGTTTTATTGCCGTGACGTCCGGCGATCCTGCATCCTCAGCCCCCCACGCACTTGTGGCTATTCTCTTGCTCACTAGGATCATCAATCTCATCCTCTTTTCTTTGTCCTGGTAGTGTGTTTTTGGATAGACTGAATACCAATTTGGTGTGGCTCTAGAGTTTCCCAAGAAGTCAATGTATGGTTCTTGGACGGCGAGAATGTCATATCAGTCAGGTGGGCACTTAGCTAGCATTTCTGCCATTGCCATTAAGGATTTGATCACGTCTGCTGTCTGATCCTCAAGTTTTTTAGCTGTTGGTTTGTCTCGTTCATCCTTGGATCGCGCTGTTGTCACCCTCGGTTCGCTGTCCTATCTGGGGCCATTCGCGGCTGCTCCCTATCCCGTAATCGTCCAGTCGGCTCTGCCTACCCTCTCCTGGCTGACGTTTGTGCCAGCCTTGGTCTCTGTGTCCGATTCTCAGGTTTTCCCTTTGTCCTTCTCCTCTGGTGCTCGCTGTGCCCTCCATCCTAGTTCTGTATCCTGATCCCTCTTGTTCCCTCTGGCGCCTGCTTTCATTTACGCCGTTCATCTGTATCCCCCTGTTCGCCTCTTCCTCTGCTGCTCTTGCCGTTCTGTCTTCGTGGGCGCTGGCTCTTTTCAGTACTTCTCCTGCATCGACTGCCTCTTCCGTCTCTCTCTGTTGCTCCTATGTCCACAGGTGCTCGTCTGGGAAAAATCTGTAGGTATGTTCTGGGTCACTCTTTTCCGCCGCCACACACGCTGCTCTGAACGTTGGGCATGTTCTGTCCCATGAAGCCTGTCCCTGCATGTTGCAGTTGGCGCATTTGTATCTCTTTTTAGATTAAGATGTCAACTAGTGCCTTTTAACAAGTGAAATCGATTGCTCAGTGATTGAAACCACTGTGTTTGCCTCTCTTCTATGTGCTGACTAAGCCCTTCGAGGCGCGTCCAGCACTGATGAATGAGGGTCACGTGACCGCATCGACAGAAGACTGGTGTCGATCCAAGGGATAGTCAAATCAAAAGCATTCGCTTTTAAGGTAGTATAGAGTAAACAGTGATAATAGACTCTCAACGAAGATTTGGAATAAACTATCAAGATCTGCGCTCTGTAGCTATCAAACAAGACTACAGTAATTTCAGGAGGCAGAATAATCAATTCTGGATGATTTCGTTCATACATTTGTACTAGTTATTTATACAATATTGATAGTAACTACTAGTGTTCAAGATATTGGATGGATGGGTCGAAAAACTACTTTGTAACTAAGGGGTGATTATTTTATAGTCATAAAGTCATGGGGTGATGGGGATGGTGTTAGGATTGTCTGGGCCTTGGAATAGAGATCTGTACCTAGTATACAAAGCCCCTGTCCACATGATGTTAAGATAGTAATCAGTCAGACGTGTCATGGGATTCAAATAGAAAATGGACCTGAGTTTACCCTGCCCAGCATATATGCTGGGCTTGGAGATGGGGCCACTGTCTCTGTGCCCTTTCTGTGGGGCAGCTGATTGAGTATGTATACTGCAGGTGACTTTGTCAGGTCGCTCCACAGCACCCTGTACCCCTGCGCAGTCTATTATTCTCTGCGGCGTTTGGTGCCCGCACCCCTCGGTACCTATGGCCTGGCACCTGTCGGCGTCATGGCCGATGCCATCACCTGATAGGCGCGCTGTCCCTGATCGACCGCACGTGGTCGACGCTCGAACTCCTGTATATTACCCGATCTATGAGTAATATAGCATGACATAAATTTCATGTGATCGTCGTCTGCGCCGACATCTATCATGAATATAATTTCTGTTTCTTTTGTTTTTTCTTTTGTTTTTCTTTTCTTTCTTTATTAGTTTCTTTTTATATATAAATGATTTGAAGTGAAATAATTGCGTTTGTCACAACATCTCTTCGGGTCGCTCTCTTGGCAATCAGCGGTTCTGTGTTCATCCCCGCAGGTCCCACATGTCTCGTGGCTATTGCATTCTGCGGCGATGTGCCGCGCATTGTATGCCTGACACTTTAGGCAGCGGCATGGCTCTCTCTTCATTCTCCTGGCCCAAGTCCTCTTTCCTGCTATGATTAGTCCCTCCCTTATGCTTTGGTTTGTGGCCTCTGTGCTACTGAATTTCACTATGATGTGGGCGGATTTTTGGCCCGCCGTTCTTCTGTGCACGGGCTTTATCCAGCGAGTTGAGATCAGGGAGCCCGATGGCAGCTTGGAGTCTCGTTCGATTTTTCCCATCTCCGCGAGCACGTCCGGAGAGTGGTTCAGGGGCACGTATTCCACTATGACCGATAGGGCCCTGTCTTTTATCATGGCCGTCCCACTGAACTTGCTAAGGAATGCTATTTTGTTTGCTTGGATCCACCTCGCCGCCTCCACCGTTTCCAAGTCGAAAACTATCCCGCCGTTCGCTAGCTTTTTGGCCCCGACGAACGCCCTGCTGATGTGGCTGTGGTCGTCCCCCAGAATGTCGATGGCTTCATTGGCTTTTGCTACCAGTTCCTGTTCGGTCAGCTCAGTGAGCGCGTTCTGTTCCGCTTGGGGGTCTCCGTCGATCAGTATTTGTCTTTCTCTAGCCTTCGCTCTCGCCAAATTACTCGGATGTGACAGGAGTACATTACCTTTGAGCGCAGCTGCATATGTCATCCTCCCTGTCTCGTTGTCTTCATTCTGTCCGCTTGGTTTCCTCATGCTGTTGATGTGTTCTATGACGTTGTAGGCTCCTTCCGTCGCCGCCTTCGCTAGCTCGGCTGTCTCCTTTGCCTCATCGACCACCGCTGCGACTTTGGTGAGGGCCGGCTCCAGGCTCCTTTCAACATGCTTCATCACCGCTGCTCCTACTCCTTTCGCCGCTTCCTCTAACATCAATACTGCCACTGCTCTAATGCCCTCCTGCAGTGTTTTGCCACCTGCATTGTGTGCCAGGGATAGCAGCACATAGCTGAGTTGCTCCGCTGACAGTGGTTCGTCTTTCCCGTGGTACCCGTACCTGTCGAGAAACTGCCTAGCTTGCTCTCTAGTTCTTACTGATACACTCAGTTCAGCCAGTAGCTCAGCTCTCATCTTCGTACTGCTCTGTTGTGCGGTGCCTGCCCTCGTGCGGTTTTGTGACGTGGCAGGCACCTGTGGGTCGACGCTCGGTGGCATCGGATTTTTTGGGGCTTCTATTTTGTAGGAGCCTCGTGCTATCGCCGATTGTCGTCAGCGATCCACTAAGGAGTGGTATAGCTAGTGTGTTTATATGAGAATAAGGAATTTTTGGTTTTGGGTTGTTGTGGTAGGCATGAGAAAGTGCTTTTCTCTCAAGCTCGGTGATATAAGAAACAAGCATTTCTGGAGGACGTTGGCGTTACTGGGAGCAAGGTCTATAGACCTATGGACCTGGACCACTATGGGCGCTGAAGGTCACACCATTGAGGTCACACGTGCCGCGCCACTAGCGGGTTGAAGGAAAGAAAAACAGAAGATAAACGTCGTTCTGTTCAGGTATTTATTTGAATAAAGTTATAAAATCTAGGGGAGAGTAATAACGTCTGTTTGTTAAGATCGAGAAACGGCTTTCGACGCGTTGAAAAGATATTGTAACATTAAGGTGGTTTCGTTGTTCGTCGTATCAGCTGTATAAGAAGTGCGTTTGGACTTTTTTTTTTTACATAATTGAGGGGTTCAACGATTTGTATTTTAACGAATTTCGGGAATGAAATTTTTTGACCCAGTTCCACAATGTATACTAATTATATACAGGTCAGCGTATTGATCTGTTTGCGCGTTATGTATCTATCTGTGTGAGGATGGGTGCTAGTGGGGAGGTCTATGGTGTGGTCTATGGACAACGGTCCATAGACCTGTCTCCCAGCGGCGCGGAACTTCTGCATTTCTGGGTCCCACACCCGGCGACCCGGATCGGCGGGAACAGTCGTGTGATGGACAAAAAATAAATAAATAAATTCAGGAGGAACAAACCTGAGTGGTACCTGTCGTAGAAGGATCAGCTTGTGCGTGGAGAGGAACAAGAATTAAAACTCAAAATGAAAAAGGATGGAAGATGGCGAGAACAATGTAGAACAGAAACGTCTCCACACTCCTCCACGGAGTGCGCACACGAAAAGGTTGCGCGATGATGGTTTCAGTCAACTGTTGACACATGGGGAAAATGGCGTTTACCGCCTACCCCACACTGGTGCTCGAGGTCCCTGGGAGCCGAACTTACTGCCATATGGATCGTCAAATTTCGTGGCGGTGTCAATGAGGACAGGCCCCCGGTATACTAGTAGCACCGTCTCAGCGCCGATCCTCAGCGCTCACACTTCGTGGTCGTGGGTGTCATGTCTCTTGTCTCTCCACTTTGAAGCTTGAACAGTCGGTTCCAATCCACCTGCCAGAAGATGTCTACGCAGGAACGATGGCAGGCTTTTCCAAGCGTAGGCCACAGAGTCGGCCTCGGGGTAAGACAAGTCTCTTTACCAAGTCCAATCGAAGTCATGCTCACGTTGACCTTACGCAGCTCATTGCTTCAGCCGGCCTTGTCTCGGCCCTGTCAACGTTCGCTTTTCTGTCCTACATTGGGGTCAGTCGGTTGCTGTCTTTGCATCGTAGGCTGGCTAATCAGCTCCATTGGCATGTAGTGGAACGCGTATTCCGCGGGCGACAAATCTAAACCTTTCTCCCGTAGCCTTCGTACATTTACATTATCGTCCCTGGGTTGGTATTTGATATCTTTAGTCGTAAGTGATTTTTGCAAGGTACGCCCCACCATAAGATTGGTAGTCTCGCCTCATTTGGTTCATCAAGGGGTGGCGTTTGGGCTCAATTTTCACTGGGCAGCAAAAGGTATGATGGACGACGGGATAATATGTATGATACAGGGAGTGGTGTCACAAATCGGTGACCTAGGAGCAGCCATTTGGTCCACCGCAATTGTGTTTCACACGTTTTGGTTGGTATGATCTCTTTGCCGGTCAACCAGGCATGCTGCGTTGTCCCGGGTCATCTTAGCTCGCTTCATGAGCAAGTTTTCTTACGCCGTCTCTGACACGTGCCTACCTTAGGCTTCTTTTCCTAATCAAACAGCCACATCGCTGGAGTATGCTGGGTGTTCTTGTTGCCGGGTGGTCTATGCTGATAGTTGCTCCCATCCTTGGGCCGACAGTAATCCAGACACCCGCCGGCGGGTCGTTTTACGGGCTCAGCGGTGCATGGTGCTGGATTGGGACAGGATACAGCGCGGAACGGCTGATATTTCTTTACGTCAGTATTTTGCTACTGTTCTGATATCTGCTGTATATACCCTGATTTGTTGTACTGACTGTTTCATAGGGCTGGGTATTCGCAGCTCTCGGTTCATCGTTCATCATTTACAGTACGCCGCTCTTGCACTGCTCGTCACGAACATACGACCATTCATTCTGCGATCAGCACTCATTTCACTACGCTTCTCTGGTTTCATCACTTATGATGATACTGGAAAAGTCCGATTTCATTTCCGTCGTCCGCCTCCCCTTTATTTGTCTGCATCACAAGTTTCTTCGCCCACAAGGCAACGTCCTGCATATGAAAAGCCTCGCGAGACGGGAAGACTTCATCGTGCCAACTTGGTCACGGGTGAAAGCCGTCCGGCATCGACCTACCTTGGCAGCATCAGGGAGTCCATAGTATACGAGAGTTCCTTACTAACCTGCAACAAATGCGCAGTTGAAACGAGTTGCCCGCCGGATCATGTGGTATCCTGTGTGTGAGTAATATAATCACTGTATGCCCTGTTTCTCATGCATGGTCGTGGAATAGTATACGCTGTGGTGGTGATACCCGTTTCGGTATGCCGAATGGGTGTATTGGCTGGCTGGGAGCCACCATTCGGTCTTTAGGTCTTCGCCGGTATATGTTTCGGAAGTAGTGGTAAGTATCTTCATTATTATTCCGTGCTTGTATCGAGAGTCACCCTTGACGCTTAAGGCCTATCAAATACAATATTATTCCTCACTACACGGAAGAACTTCATTACACAAGGAAATAATGGTCCCGCCTCAGGGATCCGTATCACCACCCAACAAGTCACCATGCATGATAATTCGACGTCAAACGACGGGGAGATCGAATTAGAGCCTATTAAATCCCCCGGCTCTCAACTTGTGTCCCCCCTCACTGCCAATACCCCTGTGATCCTCTACAGTGGTCACGCTCCGAAAGCTTTTCAGTCGGGTGGGGAGGAGAGTGTACTGTTCATTGACCGTGGCGGGGATAAGTATAAGTCCTCAGGGGAATAAAAGAGTACAGTATTGATCGTTTAGTGTGTACTGTAGATGTATATTCTTCTGACATTTGCTGTGTTAATTGAATTCCATACCTCTGATACCCAGTCAATATTTCATGTGCCTGCTACGCATGCGACTGAATAATGTACTGGAAGCAGTGCACTGGCCGATCAAGTTAATAGAATGGAGAAACCATGTAAGTATATGGCATGCAATGCGACACGGTTACTGTAGGACAGTCAACTAATACAAGTAGAGCCTTTGTGGTAGACTTGAGTATATACATGGATATAATAGTATGACAATCAGCTAAACAAAAATAAAGACACTTACGTACTCCATGCTCATGACGCTGTCAGTCACTGTACGCAGGTCGAGCCATCGCGTACAACGACAAGAGCGTGAGAATCGAAAACAAATACGTCGGTCCCATTACAGTACAGTACAGTAGTATTGTAGACATAGTACATCCTGGTGCTAGCAAAATATCAGGCGGACCTCCTTCATTCGCCCTTGGTAGGCTCTATTCCGCCTTGGACTTTGGTCCGTGACGCTGCAGACTTGGGCTTAGCAACGAGGAACTGATTCATTTTCCCTGTCTTCGTACGCAACGTCTCCAGCACCGGATGGCGCTGGTATATAAGCCGCTTGTGCAGCCTGTTGATGGCCTCCTTCGTTTTGGTGCGATCCATGTGCGCCGCCCGATCATCCACTAATGACTCGGAGGATTAAGGATTTAGTGTTGAACTAACATAAAAAGTTTAATAGCATTAAGTACATACCAATCTTCCCGTTCATCTGCTCGAGTGCTTCATCCACATTTCTAGTCAAGACACTGCCGTTGCCGTTGGCATGGCGTACGTACGCATCGACGTCCGTCATCGCCACCGAGAGTATGTTGACGAGGGCGCCAAGGTGTTGGTAGTCTGTGTCGGGCGTCACTCCGAGTTTCACGACGCCAGGAGCGGTCTTGGAAAATAAATCGAGCATCAATTGGATAGGCGGGACATCTGAACAGGCGTGGAAGGTGTGCAGGTCGCCTCCGAGCATCGCCCATGCGATCCAGCGCCGTACACGCCCTGAATTAGCGCTACACCCAGGCAGGAGCGCAAGAAGGCGTAGCTGGAGATCAGGCGTGAATGCCATTTCTTTCGTGACGCGCAAGACGAATTTGCAGGTATCGAGCTCGACGGTGCGGGTCACGGTTGGGCTTGCGAGGACGGCTTCGATTGCGGAGACGGCGTCTTGCTGGAGTTCGGGGACTGCGGACGGGTCTAGGGATAGGAGAAGAAGAATAGATACAATGGAAGGTATTGCCGCGGGGTCTATGCTTTGGGAGCTAACTCAAACAAAGTGTCAGATGTAAACCGACGCAGAGTAGTACAAACGCATTACAGACCGACCGAGCACCTCAAGCATGGAAAGTAACGGCACAACATCTCCGCTTTCTGTTCCGGACTCATACCCGTGGGAGACACCATGGCGTCCGCCTCAGCTCCAAACGCTGTAGCGACTTGCGTATTCACGCCGAGCTTGATGAGTGGTGTGAGGAGGCGCGTGGGGCTAAGGTATGGACGGGCCAATGCTGCCGTGGAGCAAACCTCGCGATGCAACAGCAACAAAGATCGATAAGCTGACAGCGAGAGATCTCGACATGCCGTGGACATGGCTGCGTTCGCACAAGTAAGCAACGGAAAGGCAATAACATAGAGGGCCTACCTGCGGCAAAGAGCCAGTCCAAAAGTGGAGCTGAAATTGGGGCAGACGCGAGAGCGCCAGAATCCAGCAGATGGGAGGCAACCTCATACTCTGACATAGCAACCTTGAACAATTTAAATATCAAACAAAAGGCCTCCCACACCCTTGCGGTTCATCGCATCGTTCAAGGCAGTCAAAAGAGGATGGCAGGAGTTTGGCGCCACCAAGTCGGGAACGATGTCATTATCGCCCTGCTAATAAAACGTTCTAACGCTAGTGCGAGAACTCATGAGGAAGGTGGTCACCTTGACGTCTTTACTCCAAAACAAAACATCACTTTGTTTCTCCTCTGTGTTACTCTTCTTTTTGCGATCGCTGTTCAGAATCTTTCCTACCGCTTTGGCCCCCTTCTTACCCAGCCATTCTTCGCGAGCGGCGGCTCCCTTCAAAAGAGCAGGGCCATCGTGAGGGGACCACATATCACTAAAGGGACTTTCTGTCTGTGCGTGAGGATGAACGCGCTTAGGCTTTTCAAAAAGATTGGAGCCCGTGGATAACGCAGGATCAGAGGCAGAAGCGTCTGAATGGGCACGCTTCCGTTTCGTCTCAATACGGGCCTTGCGTGCACCCTCACGATCGCGGTCCTTGAGTAGCATGTCAAGTGGGAAAGCATCGGGCACCATCGCTTTGCCTTTGCCTTTCGCATCAACATCGTATTTACCCTTTCCAGAGGGGGGACTATAGGCACGGAACAGCTCCAGTTTTCTCGCGTAGTCGGGTGCTGGAAGATCCGCATGCCGCGCAGACCGTCTCGGCCCTACCCCGAGTGGTGCCACAGAATGTGTTGACGGATCTGGGAGTCTAGGATGTGGATGAGATCTGTGATTAATGTGTGGGAGACAGAACACACTTCGCAGTGCGAGCCTTGCCAAATGTGCTCAAGTCCAGCTCGAGGTCGGGTTCATCCTCATCAGTGGAGATGCTAGACAATCTAGATAAAGAGGGAGGGTGTTCCGAGTCGTTACGCGCCACATGTTGAGGAATGGACTTGGATTCGCGGTCGCTCTTCTTTGGCGAAAGATTCTTATCAGTCGAAATGCTTGACAAGCTAGATAAAGAAGGAGGGTGTTCCGAGTCATGACGGGCCACGTGTTGGGGCATGGACTTGGATTCGCGGTTGGTCTTCTTAGGCGGAAGATTCACATGGATGGAAGGAAAGACTGGACCATCCGATTCTTCTGAAGAGATTAGGTTAATGGGCGGACGCTTTCGTTTTCTCGCTTTTTTCTGGGCATCGAAGAGAGAGGCATGGGAAACTGGGATAGCGATGCTGTGGGGTCCGAAAGTTTGTTGGTCATAGTGCACGGGTGGCACTACGTACACGATCTCACGTGACGTGACGCGTCCCGACTCCGACTGAAGGAAGGGTTCTGTCGACACACCCTGTCCTGTGCAGGCTTTTTTTTTCTTTAATATCCTATGTCGGCTTTTCCTGCATGCTCTTCTTTTATCCTGAACATGTTCCCATTTTCTTTCTTACAGTACGATTTGTTGCTCGTGTCTTATGATAAAACTGTTATCCCCACGGCTCTCCACCGGCAAGGGGACCACTGACCGTAATTAGTCTGGCAGTTGCCTATTACAGTGATGGAGAGACGTATTTCCCCACCCGTTATACCTTGTCAATATATGGTCGAGTGCTCACAGGTCTCACAGGTTCCAAGCCCGGGTAAACAGCAGGCTCTCAACTGATGTAGGATACGCCCCCGGCTTACCGCCGGCAACCGCGAAGCCCGCGCCATAGCTCTGTGTCGTGGTGACACCGCAGCCCTCGTTCGAGTTGGCCGCTTTGCTTGTCGTGGTCCCCATTCACCATCCCCATGCACTCCATCCTCTCGTTGCCTGGACAGCGCGCAAGGGTGCTGTATCTACTTTCCTCTGAATTCTTCTACGCATTATTCCCCAAAACCTTCCTCCACACGCAGACCCAACATACTCCCATCTCCGTCCTCATCGCTCCTGGAGTAGGATGTAGTGGGTGTCAACCTTAATCGGTATTGGTTCACACATGATCCCCATTTTCATCCTCGAGATTCTGGGTACCAGTGGTAAAGCACATCTACTGCATATACGTTCACCACCGTGAGGCAGCTCTATCCACATTTTAATCATCTGGTTTGTCGATCGTCCAGACCACAGCCATGCCGCGATAACCAGAAAATACTAGATATCTACTACTGCTTTTTTGACAGCCATTGTTCTTTTCCTCGTCGGCCTCCACTACACCTGATAAACAATATGATAATGGGCCCCAGGCATAATTGCCCAGTATGGCCCCACCATCGCGAAATCCGTCGCTTCTGAAATCCTTACTGACAACGAGAAACGTTCCCCCATCACGGTTGCTCTTTCAGGAGGTGAGGCCGCTATGTAGCCGGCCTGACACTCGCCACTCGCGTTCTCGGGTCTACATTAATCCCCCGTCCTACTCCATTTTTCTGACAGAATAAACTCCTTCCAGAACACCCTATCCCATCGATCTATCGCTGTCCAACAGTTTACCTCGTGCAGGATTCTGCGACGTCCGCAAAACCGACAGAGTGGCCGCGCGCGTGTGGCGTCTGGGAACACTAGAGAAGCCACGTTCTGGCTATCCATGGAACTGGGGATGAAGCTCATGGTAAAGCGGATGCCTGGCGGACCTTCGATTACGACAATCTCCGTATTATCTGTGTCCACTGCCGGTCGCGTCTCCGCGCCAGGAGAAATTAGTATCATTCGTGCGTCCAGTCAACTGACATGGGGACATGAAGTGCGTGACGACCAAAAGGCCCGCCCGCCAGCGGACCGCGTCCTTCGTCGACATCCAGAGCGCATACACAACCATGCAGCGTGTCGCTGCGTTACCCCACCGCCTCCTGTGTCACGTCAGCAATCTTCCGTGCATGATCTCTGACCCGTTTTTCTCCTACTCATTTTGCTCGACATTGACTACTACAATGGACAGCTATATGCATTGGCGGTTGCCATAGTTGAGGAGGTGCATCTGGAGGCCTATTCATGGCGACAATCACACATGAGAAACCATAGCAAATGGCAATCCTGTTGGCGGCTACGATGCATCCGTACTCGTCAGTCCAATAAGGATTCAGCCGTGTGACTCGTAACACGTGAATGCAGTAATGGCAGCGGGGCACCTTAGGACTTCTGTAACATTGCCTTGACAGTTATATACACTCAAGGACTTCTCAGTTAGAGGCCGTGCATAGTATCCCCAGGATTTGAACCTGCAATGCATGTTAACGCTAATCAGAGCGTTGGAAGCGAAACATACAGCGCGCGCACGAAGCTTTGAAGTTGTAGGCTTGTGCATGATGTGCATGATGTGCATGTATCCATCGGCGTAGCTCAATACGTATCCAAGCGAACCGACATGCTCAGCGCAAATGGGGTGGTATTCCCAGAGGATTCGAGAGTCAACCAGGCCGCGTTTTCCGGGAATAGCGTCTCCACTGGCGAAGACATCCTCAAGAGCAGGCCAAATGCCCCCAAAAAGGACCAAACCTAGGGTGTAAGCTCCTGGCTTACTCATAACCACTGAACTCAGCATGATCTTCTAGCTCCAATGCGCAGCCGCCGAAAGAAGCACAGCTTGGGTTCAGATAGACGGCAAACAAACAACAGATTGAGGTCTGAAACTTGGAATTGATAGTGAGGCAAGGTGAGGGCACACGAGCTCGACAGTGCATTTTTATATCAGCGTCTGCTTGTTTGGTTGGGTAAATGGATGGTTGAGCCCGGAAAGACATCCAATGTTCAGGGTGTTTGGACAGGTTGGTCGTGGATCTGATATGGGCCCGTGCAAGAGTACGCGCCCGGAAGTTTGGGTGTATGAAAAAAGGCCCAGGCAGGCCTGTAAATGACGGAGTCCGAGCCTCTATATGCGTCGAAGTGGTTGTGGTAGTGTGGGGGTCAGATGGCGAGCTCGTACCGGGCTGGCGTGCTGATAATGGTGACTGAGATGTCGACACACAGGTGGACATGGACGAAGGCCTGCAAGCTGAGGCAGGTTCAACCTTTGTTGGCAACGGTGTCAGAATATCAGGTAAAACGGACATCCAAGTCCAATTTCAGCTCGACGGCGACCTGGCCTTGTGTCGTAGCATGTCACGGTGGCGTCATTATCAATAGGGCTGATCACAGTAGAGGATTTGAGTAGGATTTGATGAGGATTTGACGGCGGACAATGCCCCGAAATCGCGATTTAACTGTGATTAGCCCGATTTGAAACTGGATTTGAGTGGATTTGAGCAAGGTGATGCCGGACACGGCAGGATTGAAGTTCTCAACCGGCAGACGGCTCCATATACGTCTTTCCATCATGACCATCATGACTGCAAGGAACGAGCTCACCGACACCCTCGTTCAGCACCTTATGTTGGAACTTGTTGTAGAAGAGGACACTGAATTGGATGCTTACTTATATGACACAGCATCCGAGAGCTCAAACTCAGATGTGGAGATGTTATTAGGGTCTGATGAGCTCGTTGAAGTGCTAAAAGACTTGCATTCTCGCCGGTATCTTCAACCAAGGGTTGACATCAACAAACCGATGTCTCTTCTTTTGGTAACTCTCGCGGAGTACAAGCACACACGGCCGGAGTTTTTTCGCCGCTATTTGCGAGTGTGGCCAGAAACCTTCGATTCACTTCTCGAAAAGATCTGTAATGATGAAGTTTTTTTGAACAACTCTAATAACCATCAGCTGCCAGTGGAACAGCAAGTCGCTGTTACACTTTACCGGTTTGGTCACTTTGGAAATGCTGTTAGTGTGCAGGAGGTAGCATTGTGGGCAGGATGGGGTTTTGGGACAGTCGATCGGTGCACACGGCAGGTCATGAAAGCCCTATGTCGAACACAATTCTGCCGAGTTGCTATCAAGTGGCCGGATGAGGTAGAAAAAGCACGAGCAAAAGACTGGGTAGAGGAGGTCTCAGGTCCGGAATGGCGTGACAGATGGCTCATGGTAGATGGCACTCTCGTGCCTTTATTCAAACGCCCTGGATTTTATGGTAACACATGGTATGATTGCAAAAGTAACTACTCGATGAATGTGCAGGTGAGTTATTCATCGTATGGCATTGAAGTGTCGCTAACTAGCTTACAGCTCATTTCAACTCCTGACCTCCGAATTATTGACTATGGGGTAGGTTTACCAGGGAGTCAGCATGATTCCCGGGCATGGAATGAGACTCGGTTGCCCAAAGAACATGCCTCTTTGTTAGAAGTAGGTGAATGGGTATGGGCAGATTCAGCATACCCACTCCAGAAGTGGTTGTGCACACCATACAAAAAGTACGCAACACAGTTTGATATTACAGGTTTCGAGGGTGTCATTTTTGATATATGTACAGACCAGAAAAGGACACACCAGATAACAGACATTTTAACTACTGGGTTTCAAGAATTCGTGTTAAATCCGAACATTGTGTTGGATATATCAAAGGCCGGTTCTGCTTGCTGCGGGGCTTGCGCATTCAGATAAACCAACCCCAGCATCTGAAATTCGCATCGCTCTGGATCACCGCCTGTATAGCTGTACATTGCTTCGCAATGACTCATGAGGCCAGCCAGGACATCACTGCAGATGAATTCTTCCGTGAGGGGTTACGCATTGTTGCTGAAGAGAGAACAACGAGTGTGGAGGTCAATATAATAGACCATACTGACGATGAGGTGTCAAGGGATGTTACGCTCCTTGAGGGAAGAGTGAAGCGTGAGCAGCTGAAGGGGTTTCTCTTAGAAAGACTCCACACAGAGTCTCATAGCTATCTAGAGTAGTACTAAGATGAAGAACTAGTACTGGATGGCATAAAGTCTGCCCAGGGAATGATGTTGTCATCGGTGAATGTCACATCCAACGAAGACGCACCAGCACTAAGGGCTTTTGTCCCAGAAAACCCAGCTAGCGCAGCTTGTGTGCCCAATTCTATTCCTACCATGTTAGCCTGCCTTTGATGTCCTGCACCCTGTGCGAGGAGCTGGAACTCTAACCGCTGGCGCTGCATTGCCAACTCATGCGCCCGATCTAACCTTTCCTTTTCCGCTGCATGTTTGAGCTGTAGCTTTTCACGGGCCAGGTCTGTCTGTGCCTGTATCCATACTCGTTCTTCTTTGGAGCGGTTCTGGCTGCTAGCCAGACGTTCTGTTGCTGCCCGTCTTACCTCCTGCATACCTGCAAGCCCCTCAAGTATTCCCTTGCGTCGTGAGGCGGCCGTCAAGGCAGGTGCAGCTTCCCTTTTTACAGGTACATCTGTTTTAGGTAGAGGTCTATCTATAGTAGATGTCAGCGAACTAGGCTGCAGGTAGTCGGCGTCAATTGGATCATCGGAGGGAGGGGAGAGTGTGTATAGAGGGGAGAGAGGTGCGTCTGGTGAGTTTACTTGTAGTTCTTCATTTCCTACCCCAGAGTCACAGGGCATGCGATCGAGGACATCGAGGACAAGCTTTGAGGTCGAATGGGCTATTGCCGCACGCATAACAAGCGGGCTGGTTCCCATCAACCGCTGCATTCGATGGAACCATGGGAAGCGTTCTTTTATTTGCCCTGTACATATATAGATATGTTAGTAATTCATGGGAAATAACAAGTGACGCACCCCAAATGTTCTCAATCTCACTTCCCGGTAGTATATCCAGTTCTGTCTCTTCTGTCTCTACTAAACCCGCTCCAGTTGCTCCAAGCAGCTCCTTTTCGGCTGTAAAGGTCTTTTTGAGCCTGCATCGATAATTTAGTTAATAGGATATGATATCGAACTAGAAACGCACAGATTAATCCGGTTTTTCACTACTTTCCCCATCTGATCTGGCGGTGCATCTCTCCAGCAGCCAGAGGCATGTGGAATCAAGACACGCTGTGCGATGGTGCGATAACGGTCGGTCACAGTCTTCGACGAGCTTTTGTTACATATCTCAGCCCCCTTGTCCATCCCTAGGGAAGCGCGCATCACTGGATCATCCTCGAGGACTGTAAGAAGGAGGTCTGTGAGGCCATGCTCCTTAGCCCAACTGACCGGAACGTCAGCTACAGATACAGTCTGAATAACGCAGTGGAACTCACGGAACCGGCAATATAGCCATACCATCTTCCACCTCCTTACCCTTACCCTTACCTTTTTTCCCTTTGGAACAAGGCTGTTCTGCGGCGGCCAGAGCCTTAATGGTTGGTTTACGAGGTCGTTTGCTGGCATGCTCGTCACCCTTGGCCTGCGCCATGGCCAACAGAGCCTCCAATTGCGGGATGGACAGCGCATCTGCTGGAACGTCAGTTGCCAGACTGATCTGAGTCGCAGTGACAGGGTTAGAACGTTTTCGCTTCCTTGGGCTCATCGTCCCTAACGAAAATTTCACACAGCAAGAGTTTAAGGTCCGCCGCTCCAGCCGGCCGAAATCCAAATCCAAATCCACGCGCAAATCCCAAATCACCTCCTGGAGGTGATTTGAGGATTTGGATGGATTTGACATCCAAATCCATTTCTCAAATCCCCATCAAATCCAGGTCAAATCCTCTACTGTGATCAGCCCTAATAGCGGCGGGCGCCGACTGTCGGTCGTTTCTCTGGCGACGATGTTGTCGAGGAAAATAACGCCCGCGGGTTGACCAAATTATAAACTTCGTGCCTCGAAGATCCTTTCCATGGGGTGGAGACGCAGGCGCTGACAGCTGTGTTGCTTGCCACCGTTGTTCACCGGCGCGTGTGAAGTATTGACGCTGCTAGATATTGACATACCGCAGTGCTCATGATATACGCTCGCTATACAAAACACACAGTGAGAGTCGGCTCTGTGTGTTCGCTATGTGATAGTATTGTTGCTGCCATCCTGCAGTGCTAAGCCATGCCTTATTCGACCCCAAGCTTGAACCTGATACAGGGAGCCGCACAAAGATGTACACAGCGAATGACACATCGGTGGCGGCATATATCATCATCTGCCTCGTGATCGTCGCCTCTCCATTGCTGAGTCAAATGCACCGTGCGTCGGACGCGACGGCAAAGACGCTGGAGAAGGATAGCGCTGTCCCCATGGACACTTGCCGGGGAACTCTGTGGGAAGGGGCTCACCTATTATAGGACGAAGAAGCTTATGTTTGCCCCAGGCTGTGGCCGATGCTTCTGACGCTGGCATACCCTTGACCCTGTACTCAATCTTCCTCGTCGAAGTTCGTTAGCTGCTCTTACACAATCTACACACATACTTGCTGGAGGATATGGAATCTGATGTGAAACCTGACGAGGAGCGAATGAGCTGTGCGTGTTCGAGTGAGAAGAAAGGGCGAAACCTTGTGGTGTGCATCGACGGCACATCCAATCAATTTGGACCACACGTTCGTGCGCCCTTTCCTTGCAACCCACAATACTGCATCTGACATATCCGTTTAGAATACGAACGTCATAGAACTCTACAGTGAACTTATCAAGGACGACGACCAGCTCACATATTACAACAGCGGTATCGGCACGTACGCCAAACCATCGTGGAAATCATGGAGCTACGTGAAACAGGTCGTGGATAACAAGATAGATCTCGCCATTGCCTGGTGATATCTCTACTGTCCTCACTCGCAATCGAATACTATTGACAGCACATCGTTCAGGAACTTCGAAAAGATCGTAATAGCCGCATATCGATGGCTGTCACAAAATTATGAGGACGGTGATCGCATCTACTTGTTTGGTGAGCCTCAGGATAGCACCGGTCTCGACGGTCCTGAGCATCGACGCCAGGGTTCTCTCGCGGTGCCTACCAGGTCCGTGCTTTGGCCGGTATGATCCACAAGGCACGTTCCCTCTGCTCGCCCTCGTGATGTTTCCTGATCTCTCCGTCTTGGTGTGGCAGGTTGGCCTGGTTCATAAGGGAAACGAAGAGCAAATACCATTGTTAGTATCCTTCCGAACTTAAATTTCTGGGCCACGACTTATTGTTATTCTCCAGCACATATAAGCTCTATGCGGATGAGAAGAGCAAGGAGTATTATCCTCCCCAGCCGAAGAAGTTATTGCAGCACCTTCACCTCCATAAAACGCCTGTCAAACCGACACCTGTCAATATGCCGGAGCGCTTCAAAACAACATTCTCGCGAGAGAATGTCCGTGTTCACTTCATTGGCGTATGGTGATTGTTCGATGCCTGGTTCTTCGTTGACCTTGGCTAAGAATTCATCTCAGGGATACAGTCTCCTCAGTGGGCACTGTCTGGAACAAAGTTCTGCCTCTCACAGATGAAACAGAATATGTTTGCTTCTTCCGCCATGCGCTTGCGCTCGATGAGTGCCGAGTCAAATACCTACCCGAATATGCGCATGGCGGTGTGTCTCAGCAAAAGGTCGCACGGCGGAATGAAGACCCATCCCAGCCTGCCAAAGCTAGGCGCTCCGCAGATCTCGCAGCTGACGAAGACAAGGTGAAATATACGAAACTGGGCATAAAGATCTCCGCTTCCCGCTCCCGTATCAAAGAAGTCTGGTTTCCTGGAACCCATTCAGACATGTGCGTGTCATCTTTGCTCGGGTGCGCAACCTGACCATGGTGCGTAGTGGGGGTGGCAATCAGCTCAACCCGAACCTGAAACTTGGTAAAACACCTGGTCTTTGGATGTCATATGAAGCTATGTCCAATGGCCTGCAGATGCGGCCGACCAAGGTTGATTGGGATTGGAAGAATCTATGGGAGGTCAAGGAGTCACTGACTCCAGTTTGGGGTATATTTGACTGGCTCCCCTTTAAGAGGCTTTCATATAAGGATTTGTCATCAACAACCTACCGGTGAGTTTGGTATATAGGTCTTTGAGGGCCGGCTAATTGCGACAAATGTTCAGTATGGATAAAGGGCATGGTCGAAAAATGAAGGCTGGTCAAAAGATCCATGCTTCAGTTGCTTTTTGTCCCACCTCCTATTGCCCTAAAGCAAAACTGAGCCCTGAGAGCAGTGTCAAAGCATGGGTAAACATAATAGGCAGGGGAGATTATGAGTGGTGGGGGTGGACTGATGGTTTCAAAGATGTCCTCGAACTGGATATTTTTGATGATACCACAGTGAAAGAAGTCAAAGAAGTCATTCAGAAGCTAAAAGCAGGCCCTGACACTGAAAAGGGTGTCTGGCTCCACCGTCTGTTAGTTATGAGCTGGTCTTGTGAGTGTTTTGGTATTGAACATGATGCAAGCTAAATATATCAATTGTTGGTATTAGGGGAGGGTTCACAAACACTAGTGGACCAAGGTGTGATCCCTGTGCTTTTTGGCCTCATGGGGTCCAGGCATACTATGACCTCTGAGATGTGGGACGATCTATTTACTGTGCTCATAGCATTGAGTAAGCAAACATGTAAGTTTGAAGAGCTGTAGTATTGTATCATATAATTAATCTCTATCATAGGGATATACTTGGATGAAGAGATGGTTCAGAGATTCCTCTGCATAGAGGGTTGGGAGAATGATGTCAAACTTGCAAGATGGATAGCATCCTTCATGGAAAAGTGCGGATTTAGGAGTAAGTGGCTGTGCATACTTTATAGCATGAGATTCTCCTAAGGAAAGTGTTATTATCAACCTAGATAAAAGAATGGAAAGTAGAATGATAAAGTCATTAGAAAGAGGGTTGGTAGGGAATATCTCAGAAGTGACCCTGTCATCACTCCAAATATTAAGGTGGCTTCTGAATGGGAGTGAGATATAATGTTTTTGTAATAATATATTGGAAACTGATATTTTTGAAGGTGTCTACAGGAATGATTACCTGCAAATGCTTTTCACCCAAAATGATTGCACAATGATATCTATCCTTCAAAGCAAACTGACTTGTGATGACGTGGATATACAATGCCAGGCCTTGAAAGTACTAGCAGCTTCTATGGCTCACAGTGAGTGTCATATTGTGAATTATAACACATGCTTAGAGATACCCAGATGACCTTCGTAACTTAATTTCCAATCCTGATATGATACATACCATCCAAGGGTTACTGGCCAGTAAAATTATAAGGTCCAATGCGAGGCCTTAGACACCCTAGTGGCTTCTATGAATCACAGTGAGACCTTCGCATAAATTATATCACACGCTGATAGATGCACAGGTCATCTTTATGATCTAATTTCTATTCCTGAGATGATGTCTGCTATTCACAATAGGCTGAGAGCTGGAAATTGGAGACTTCAGATACTGGGTTTGGAAACCTTAGTAGCTTGTTTGGATCTCAGTGAGTATCCCCTTGTGAATTATAACCCATACTTATAGATACACAGATGACCTCCATACCTTGATTTTTAACCATGAAACAATATCTACTATCCATGAGTTACTGGTTGGTGAAGATGAGGAGGTTCAAGATAAAGCCTTAGCCACCCTAGTAGCTTCTATGGATCACAGTGAGACCTCTGCATGAATTATATCACATACTTACAGATGCACAGGTAATCTTTATGATCTAATTTTCACTCCTGGCATGATTTCTGCAATTTATAGTAAGCTGAGAGCTGATGATGGAAGGGTTGAGATAAGTGCCCTCCAAACCATCAAAGCTTCTATGACTCACAGTGAGTGTCTCCTTGTGAATTATAACTCAAGCTTACAGGAATGCAGATGACCTCCATAGTCTGGTTTTTAATCCTCAAACAATATCTATTATCCAAGGGTTACTGGCTGATGCAAATGAGAATGTCCAATGTAATGCCTTGGATAT
Source organism: Gautieria morchelliformis (assembly GCA_015179125.1). Taxonomy (NCBI): domain Eukaryota; kingdom Fungi; phylum Basidiomycota; class Agaricomycetes; order Gomphales; family Gomphaceae; genus Gautieria; species Gautieria morchelliformis. The sequence continues at coordinate 30,381 of WHVA01000518.1, read as the reverse complement.
CCTAGTAGCATCGATGAATCACAGTGAGACCTCTGCATAAATTATATCACATACTCACAGATGCACAGGTAATCTTTATGATCTAATTTTCACTCCTGTCATTATTTCTGCCCTTCACAATAACCTGAGAGCTGAAGATTGGATAGTTCAGAGGCAGGCTTTGAAGACCCTAGCAGCTTCTGTGGATCACAGTGAGTACCCCCTTTTGAATTATAACACATATTTACATCTAGATAGATGACCTCCATGCTCTGATTTTTAATCCTGATGTGATATCTACTATCCATGACTTACTGGTTGATGAAGATGAGGAGGTTCAAGGCGAAGCCTTAGCCACCCTAGTAGCTTTTATGGATCACAGTGAGACCTCTGCATAAATTATATCACATGCTTACAGATGCACAGGTTTTCTTTATGATCTAATTTCTATTCCTGATATAATTTCTGCCATCCACAATCAGCTGAGAGCTAAATATCGGAGTGTTCGGATATCAGCTTTGAAAACCTTAGTAGCTTCTTTGCATCACAGTCAGTATCCCCTTTTAAATTATAACACATACTTACATGGGCATAGGTAACCCCCATGCACTGATTTTGACCCCTGATATGATACCTACTATCCAAGGGTTACTGGCTGATAAACATAAGAATGTTCAATGCGAGGCCTTAGCCACCCTAGTAGCTTCTCTGCATCACAGTGAGACCTCTGCACAAACTATATCACATACTTACAGATGCACAGGTGATCTTTATGATCTGATTTCTATTCCTGGGATAATTTCTGCCATGCACAATAAGCTGAGAGCTGAACATTGGAGAATTCAGATATGGGCTTTGGAAACCTTAGTAGCTTCTTTGGATCACAGTGAGTATCCCCTTATGAATTATAACCCATGCTTATAGATACACAGATGACTTCCATACCCTGATTTTTAACCATGAAACAGTGTCTATTATCCAAGATTTACTGGCTGGTGCAGATGAATATGTCCAAGACAAGGCCTACACCTTAGTAGCTTCTATGGATCACAGTGAGGCCTCTGAATAAGCTATATCACATACTTACACATGCATAGGTGCTCCTTATGAACTAATTTTTACTCCTGGCATAATTTCTACCATTCACAGCGAGTTGAGAGATATAGATTGGCAAGTTCAGATCCGAGCTTTGACGAAACTCACAGCTTGTTTGGATAACAGTGAGGATCCCCTTGTGAATTATAACACATGTTTACAGGTCCATAGATGATCTCCATACTCTGATTTTCAACCCTGATATAGTATCCACCATTCAAGGGCTTTTGGCTGACAAACATGAGGATGTGCGATGTCAGGCTTTGAAAACCTTGGAAGCTGTCATACCTCATGGTGAGTTTCCTCCTCCAAATTATCATATAGGCTCACAGGTTCAAAGATGACCTTTGTGGGCGTATTATCAATGACACCCTGATTTCGGACATTCATGCTATGCAAAACGATCCTTATAAGAATATCAGGTTGCAGGCTGCAACAACATTCAATCTTGTTTCTGATTACCTTGGTCTGTCCTTCCATTCCTCCCTCTTCCACGCATGACTGAGGGATTTCTTTCCATATATTTGTTGACACCGGTTTCTTGAATTTGACCAGGGTAATATGTAAGTATTTGTTTTATTGCGGATTGTTTAATACTCCTAAAGCCCCTTATCAATCCAGAGCTAGCCATTCGTCAGCAGAAGGAGCTTAACCACTTTGATCGCAGGTGACATGTCATAATTGAAGATGTCGCCTGTTGTTACCGTTCAAATTGTACCAATTGAGCAATAAGTCGTTCCCTGTGGTTTTGATTTACATGCCATTGTTGTGCACTTTGAGTTGTCAAGTTCACCTCACACAGTCCTGGCCTCCGCAACATGCACCATCCACAGGACTAGTGGCTGTATGTTAGCAAATATCATATCCATTCCATGTGCTCTTGAGTGTCTGACATGAACAGTACTGCATTGGCATGGTCGAGCTGCAGCAATTCGCGTAGCCCTGTATGCACTCAGACAGTCACTCGAATTCCACGTCCAACCCTTGTCCATGCTATGCTACATGGAGTACGTACATGTATTTGCTACAATGACTCATGCCCAGCATGTGCTTGGATGTAGCATCCTGCGTTCAGCCCCCAGTCTCCATATCACCCACCAACACCACATAGCAGCACTCCCAGCATTGCTCTGAACGTGGCCCCCGGGGCATGTAGCACTGCTCTCCTTCATCCCGGGTATTGACGCCATCAGACACTTTCACAGGAGACTGTAGGGAGTCCACGTGCATGTAGCCATCCTGCAGACAATACACTGCAGGCCATGATGATGAGCTGACCTGGAGGTGGCTTGGGAATGATATAGACCTCGTGGTAAATGTGCGCAGAGAGGTGGTGAAACCGGTATGTCATGATCCTCCTCTGACAGTGAACAGCTTCTAAGGCACCGACTCGGACGTTACAACAAAGAGTGGTCTCAGGCGGCACGTGGGAGTCCCTGGCACACACCTACACAGTCCGGGAAGGTCAAGCTCACCCCACATGGTAAATATCTACCCAACATGGCTAGTTGTAGTTTGAATCATGCAATGAAAACTCACTCAAATTCCCATTCCTGGCATATGTCTTGCAGGAATGCCATCGCAGCCAGTGGATTATTAAGGTGATCCAGAATCCACCAACCAGTCCCAGCAGCGTGGGAAAACAGTGACCAAGCACCCATACGTCAATAATCACCAGTCGTCTCCCCCTGTCCAGTCATCTCATGCCCTGTCACACCCATCATGACTACCTCCCTCGACCACCTCAAACAGTCTGGCACCATCATCATGTCCGACTCTGGGGACTTTGAGTGTGAGCCTTTCACCGTGGGCTACATTGATGATGGTGAAGGCCTGATTAAGAGCTTGCATAGCCATTGATGGGTACAAACCTCAAGATGTGACAATGAACCTGAGGTAGGCAGCAAGTCTCTCGACGTATCCGAGAGACTCATAGCACAATAGTTTGCTCCTTGTTGCAGCGAACAAGCCCACCTATGCTCACCTAATCAATGAGGCTATTCAACATGTGAAGAAGTGCAAACGTGGAGACTGAAGCTAATGTTGCTGTTGACCGCCTCATTCATCTTACTATCATATGTGCATATGTAGCATCAGCCTGATCACGGAGTTTTTTTTTAGCTTGTCGGTTTCGGCAAAGAAATCCTCAAGATTATCCCCAGTTGTGTTTCCACAGAAGTCAATGCTCGTCTCTCCTTTAATAAAGAAGGCACCAAAGCCAAGGTGGATGGCATCCATTCATACTCTCGCAAAAACAATTGTCAATCTAACTCCACCTCGTACAGGCAAAAGAGCTCATCGCGCTCTACAAGTCCATCGGTGTGAAGAAGGAATGTGTTCTGATCAAGCTCGCGTCAACATGGGAAGGAATCCGGGCAGCTTGCAAGCTCAAGTGGGATCATGGGATCCACTGTAACCTCACCCTGCTCTTTGCCTTCACCCAGGCCGTCTCATGCACCGAGGCAGGTGTCACGCTCATCTTGCCCTTTGTTGGCCACATCCTGGACTGGTACAAGAAGAACCTGCCCGGGAAGCTGTACAAGGGCGATGAGGACCCTGGGCTGCAATCTGTGAAAAAAACTTTAACTATTACAAGCAGCATGGATATAAGACGGGGATTCCTTCCATAATGTGAGTAAGGCTCTTGGTGTTGGGTGGAATGTGCACTGATGAGATGCATAGACTGACGAGATCAAGGTGCTGGCGGGTGCGGACACTTCCTGACCATCTCCCCATCATTACTCAATGAACTCCAAAAGTCAACTGTGCCCGTGCCCAAGAAACTCGAAAGTATTGGAGCCACTGGATAACACTGTATCAGGACCAAGAGCATCTGAATGGGCACACTTCCATTTTGTCTCAACATGGGCCTGGCGTGCACCCTCATGATCGCGGTCTTTGAGTAGCATGTCAAGTGGGCAAGCTTTCAGGCATCATCGCTTTGCCTTTGCCCTTCGCATCAACATCGCACTTACTCTTTCCAGAGGGGGGGACTTGTTACGTATCGAAAATCCCAGAGATCAGAACTAGAAAGGACAACGGCTTCAACTTATATGTTGCACCCCTGATGAACTATCATCCTAAGTATTTCGGATTTAACTTCCAGATGTTGGAGAAGGCGGAAGTCAGGAAGGGAGTGCTGAGGGTTGGAGGTTGGAGGACAGAGGTCGGAAGAGGATTGAAGGCAGAGAGAGACAGAGCTTGCAAAACTCACTGTACTAAGAACAGGAGATAGTGCAAAGGGATTCACGTATCGAAGTGGATTATCTGATTGCAGAAACGGAGACATACATGTGAGGCTTTTATACAAAGAGCTGAGACAACAAGTAATAGTGTAGTACTAAGCAAATTCTGGAGGGAGCGGGAATCGGATAGACATACGGGGTAAGTAACTAATGCGGAACAAGGGGATGACAAGGTGGTGCAGGGTAGAGTAAGTACAATGGCAAAAGAACAAAGCGGCGAATAGGGTGAACCAATAAATGTTCAGAAGATCAGAGGGCTACCCGAACGGAGCTCGCCCTATCTACAGTTGTAGCGAAATAGCCCATGGTACTTGACAATGTAATGTGCAAAGTGTCACGGAAAGGTTGTCTAAGTAGTGACAATCCTTTCGCCGGCGAAGGCGCTCCATCGGAGCCCTTCACCGACAGCACAGAAAATAGTTCGAAGGCTAAAGTAACGAAGGTGAAGTACAAAAACTCACCAGTCGTGCTCAAGTCCTCCTCTGGTCAAAGATAGGAATATAAGGTAAGGGCTCAAGACGATGATCACAGTGAGGTCAAGTTTGCACAAGACGGACATATGATAATTGAACTGAGGAATATACATGCGAATGTAGACTACTTATATCAAATGCTCATATGATGCTAGCGAATAGGAAAGAGGCCGTCTGGAGTCAGGGTTGGATAGGGGTGTGCGGTCAGGATACATAATAGATGAAATAGACATACAATAGAGTGAAAGGGGGGTGCAAACATGAAACAACAGAGAGGCAAGAGGGCGAAGGCCCCTATGTACGAAGACACGCCTTGGGACCTGCATATACACCACCCTGCACCGAGTCTTCGTCTGCTGGGTTGATCCCACATGACCTACGGGTAGGACATCCCGCGAATGTATCCCAGCCATATGAACACCTAAAGGGGATGGATCAAGAAGGTGATAGGGCCAGTGATGAACCATCACGCTGGGTAAAGGGTGTCGATCGTGTCTGATGGCGTGCTTGCTGGCAAATGATGCGAGCAGTGAATGGTTGTTCGGCGAATGTGGCGAAGAGTGAGTGGAACGAAGATAGTTGGGGAGTGGTCGGAGGGTATGGGGAACTCAGGTGAAGATGCAGGAGGAATGATGAGAGGAGGAACAGAGACAGGGGGGAAAGGGAAATATATGGGTCATGACAGGAACACACCTAAATGGTCATTCCATTATGCATTCTACAAAGTCCTCAGGGATCTGCAATGTCATGTCAGGGATGCCATATTGTTTGATTCCTAGGATGTTCATGTTATGAATGGACACATTTAGCCTAGCAAACTGCTTGAAGAGTGTGCTCTTCCCTAAACATTGACGTCCAAATCCTTCTTGAAGTACATAATTACACATTCAGACACTGCAAGAAGATCCCATGGCTTGACAACATATCCTTTGGTCAAGCCATCAAGCATAATACAAATCCATGAGCCAGAAGCACTGGCAGATTCAATATGAGAGTGCAAAGATTTGAACTTCCATGAAAGATCAGCTTTGTGAAAGTCCAACTTTCCACACTCTTGAAGTCAACCATACCCCATAACTGTACCCATACACTTGCTGGCATCCGTGTTAGGGGCAGACAATACTGTATGCCATCAATAATGAGAGATGAAAAGAATTTGGTGACTATCAAGAAAACAGCTCAAATGCCTGAAAACTTTCTCTCCAGATTAAGAACAAACCTACAAGGAGCACCCCTGTTTGTATCATGGTGAGTGATTATTAGTCGATTGTTATTTGACTACTAGAGGGAAGGCTGATGGCCCCTTGCTGAACATTGAATCACATGCCCACACATGGTTTTAATAGGGCTGGCAACCTCGATGACCTTGTTAAGCACAGTAGCTGAGTTCGGAGGAAGAGATAAGTATGAATCTGCCTTCGAACTCAGCCATGTACTTCTGTACAGTACCGATGACTAATGAGTCCGACTGCATCATGTGATGCAACACACCCCCCTGATGCAGTCGATCTGCTACTAGAAAAATCCCCATGGCGCAATGATGCCATTCTACTGACTTGTGGGGCAATGCCCTCGTTAATAGGTCTGCTGGCATATCTCTTGTAGACACGTATCTGACACAAATGATCTTCTGAGCAACTTTTTCTTGCAACCAAAAGTATTGGAGGTCTTCATTTGTCCATGGTGCTCTGGATTCTTGGTGACCAAGAGGGCAGATTGGTTGTCAATGTAGAGGTGAGACACCCCATCAAACTTCTAGGCTGAGCTCATTGAATAGGGTTCACAACCATACAATCTCGGTTCCAGCGAGGATTGCCGCCACAAATTCAGCTTCTGTTGTGGATAGGGTAACTATGTTTTTCAGTTTGCTGGCCCAGCTAACAGTTCCGGTCCCAACTTTTATAAGAATCCGGATGTCGAGTGACCGTTGTCTGGATTTACGCCATGATCTGCATCTGTCCTCATTCGGAAAGAATCGCCTGCATTATTTGGTGCAAATGTAAGTGCTAAGTCAACAGTCCCCTTCAAGTAACGTAGGATGTGTTTTACAGCTGCCCAATGCACTGGGCCAGGATTTGAATTGAATCATGCAAGACATCCAATGGCATAAGTGATATCAGGGCAAGTTGCACTGGCCAGATAGTTCAGTACTCCAACTGTGTTCAGGTAAGGCAGGTCTTTCATCCCTGCTATCTCCTCTGGTGTTGATGGTCCCATGGTAGAGCTTTGATTCAGGCTGGGGGTCATGAGTGTGAATATGGGCCGGCAGTCAGCCATGTGGAATTGGTTGAGGATTTCCTCAATGTACTGCTTTTGTGAGAGCTTCAGCATCTTTTGTGAGCGATCATATTGCACTTCCACACCCAGTAATAATTTTGTTGCTCCCAGGTCTTTCAGTTTGAAGACTTCAGCCAGCGGGCTCTTGATTCTATCAAGATCGTGTCTTGAATTTGACACTAGGGTGAGGTCATTGACGAAAGGTAATTGATGAAAAATGGGATGATGATTTTGACAGTCTCACTTGTCCATATATAGACACTTGGATTGGACTGAAGGCATGTGAACTCCATGTTATCGAGTGCAGTCCCAAGGTGCTCATACCACAGTCTTGCGCTCCACTGCAGGCATATAAAAGTTTTCTTGTTGTAAAAACTGTTGAAAAAACTGTAAAGATTTTCCAAATATTTTGAGTGTTTTTTATGTAGAAAAAACTATAATAAATTTTTATGTTTTTATTAGAATTTGTTGACCAAGAAAATTGTAAAAAATTTCAAAGTTTTTTAAGGGTTTTTTATGGGTTTCTTTGTGTTTTCACAAAGAAACTTATAAAAAGACATAAAAAAACCCTGCAAAAAACTTTAAACTTTCTTACAATTTTTTGAACAGTTTTTCAGACCAAAAAATCTTTATATGGCTCCAGTGCTCTGCTTTAATCCGTAGAGTCCTCACTTCAGTTTGCATACCCAGTCTGCACCCCCTTGATGATAGCCCTCTGGTTGCTCCATGTAGATTTGGGCATCGTCACCCAGGATCCCATTCAGATAAGCATTTGAAATGTCTATGGACCCAATATATGCTCCCTGAAGGGCTCCTTGGGCTAGTATTGTCCATAAGGCTGCCCATCACATGGTAGGAGCAAATGCCTCATCATAATCAATTCCCAGTTGCTGTGTGTAGCCTTTCACTACTAGACGGCTGTTATATTTGTCCAGGGATCCGTCAGAGTTCGGCTTGATTTGGAAAACCCATTGCAAACCGATGGCTTTTTCTCCAAGTGGTAGTCTTACCAATTCCCATGTCCCATTATCCAAGAGTGCTTGGATCTCTGCATCAGTTGAATCCTTCCACAATGGTGCATCAGAACGCCACATTGCTTCAGCAAAAGTTTTCAGGATGTGATCATCCTTGATGGTTTCATTGAATGCTATTTTGATAGTGTCTGGTGAGATCAATTTAGCTCTGGTGACATCCACATCACTGTACATGAACTCCAGGGCCTGGATGATTGAGGCATTGACTGCAGCACCCTTCAGGTCCTGGGTCATCGTGATCAGGAGGTGGTTGAGGCGAGCCCCTTGTCCAACTGTTTGGCTGTGTACCTGTCATCTACCATCTGCTTTGTGCCTTTCACTACTTCGAGTACAGCCGAACTTTGCCCTTGCTCCCACCATTGTAGGTACACTTGTTGGGTGCATTTATGCTCCTGCACCAAAATCAAGCATAATATATTCGATTTGCTGTATGGTGTTTCAATCTCTTCTCACATTGTTCTTATACCATGCACCCATTTCTCTGATTATTTTCGAAATTTTCCAGTCACTCCCTACCTCTCCATTTCATCTTGTTATTTCTATTTTCACAAGCGGCTGCACCCAGCGGAGTCTGAAATGACTTTGACGCGCGAGCTCTTGGGCGCTAAAGGGCCGGGTAGTAGTACATGCACAGTGAGACAGATTTCCCCCTCTCTCAGTGACAACTAAATTCACTGAGAGAGGCAAGTAAATTAGTCTAGTGTTCTTTCAATTTATTGACCTAGAAATCCTCTGTAGTGAATTAATTTCTAGGTAGTGTATAATATACTTACAGTGACAACTAAATTCACTGAGAGAGTGAATTAATTTCTAGTCTATTCTTTTGAGCAAGCAGTCCATACCTACTGCCTATAATTCCTGTCCTCTACAACACTGTCTATAGCTGGGCAGTGATGAGCTGCCGCCTGGATTGTGGTCTTTTTCAGCTCCTACAGCAGTGTATACTAGCACTTGATACCAGTGACTTATATACTTATAATTTGAACTTCTAAGCAGTGATTGGACACTCATGAGCAGTGCCTAATTGTACTTTCAAAGTCATTGTCATTTTGTTTACTGCACATCAGTGCGTGCCTTCCAACTTTGCCGTAGCTTCATTGAAGCCACTATGGACCAGTATCCAAGCACTGGTCCGCAGTGGTTTCGACACTTGTTATCAGTCCCTCCAGAACTGATGACAAATGCCTTTCTTCCTGCACTGGTCTGAGGTTTCCTGGATGCCACCACTGGATTCCCTGGTGTGGATTGTTTCCCCTGTGAGGCATGATGGGTAGAAATGGGGACATGTACCATTAATCAGCGATATCCACTGTTTATCAGCAGTGGGTAGTACTCACCACTGGCCACATGTTGCAGGTCTGCCCTGTGTCAGTGTTTGAGGCCATAAGGTACAGGTTGGCCGTGGACAGCCTCAGTTAGCATGGCTGAGTACCATCACATGGTGGTGCATGCTGGTGGCCAGTGCTGCATACTGGTGATTACCACCATTTAGCACCACGCAGCACTAACCCCTGTTAACTGTGTATCACTCTTGAAAGCCATGAATTCTGGTGAACCTGTGAGGAGGCTCTAGATAGTGTAAAGGGCACTGGTGTCAAGCGTGGCACCGCCAAAAACAGCGATATATTGAGACATATTGAGGTAGAAAAGAGATGATGATGAATTTTGTTAGGAAGGATTTGGGGGCCTACTGATGAGGGTGTGAAGGACAATGGGATGTTTGCAAATATAGATCTTGAATGCATCGGAGGACCAGTGGCCCATGCCTTGGATAATGTTGTTGGGAACACTGTCTAAGGTAAGGGCGGTGGCAGCGCCAGAGCGGATAGAATGGCCACCAAACTGAGGGCCAAGGGTGGTGCAGAGGCAGTTGGTGAACCATGAGGAGGTGGGGATGAAACTGGCAGAGGTGTGCCATAGCTCAGGGTGGAAGGGAAATAGGGAGTCACAGGAGGAAAGATATAAGTACATAGGGGAAGAGGGTTGAAGGGAGAGGAGGGTTTAGCGAGTATGACAATTGTGTTGCCTTGGTAAAATCTGTCTGCTTTGTGGAACCAAAGCAGAAAAGAAAACTGGTTGGGTTGGAGGGTGAGGGTGTGGTGCACAGTGATTTTCTTCAATGAGCGCTTGGCTGGCAAATTGGAGATATCCAAGCCAGAGGAGAGCAGAGAAGCTGGTGAGCAGCATGGTTAGTCAGAGAATATTGTCATGTGAGCTGGAACAGTGAGTGTGAATGAGGGTAGAAAGGTTGTCAGAGGAAAGGGCACATTTTTGGTGTGGAGCAGCACAACTGCAACACTTTTTCAAGCCAGCAAGACATAGGACGACAATTGGAGAATTGCATGAACCGCAGGCATTGGGGAAATGCGGTAGAAGACAGCTGCAGATACCAGAGAGGTAGGCAGCGACAGAGGATGGTTTGATGTGGTGGGACAAAAAGGTGACAAAGTAGCTAAGGGTGTCAGGTGTAGGGTTGATGGGAAAGTTATGGAGTTTGCAAAATTAAGGTAGGATTGAAAGTGAGGCACTGGGCATTGCAAGATGGCAAAGGCAAGAGCTGATACTATGCAGAGTTCCTTATAGAAAAAGATGTGGAAAGATGGAGGCGGTTCAGGAATAGGTGATGTAAGATAGTGAATCTTAAGGCCTTGTGTCACAAGGGCAAGCGGAACTCGACCAAGATGTGGTAATTCCATGTGCTATGTAGTGACAGTGTAAGGTAAGATCTGGGGAACTGCCACACAGTTCCCACGCAAGAACTGTACAGTGATTAGCTAAGCTAGTCCAGTAGCATGCATGTCTTTGTGCCTTGCATGACCACATCGAACTTGTTCGACGCGTGGTGGTATGTCAGGGTGTGCAGGAACCGCTTCTGCAGGCCCTGCATCACCGTCTCCAAGGTCCACTCACGGACCTGGCGGTAGAAACGTGGAACATTTCAACAAAACCATTCTTGGGCTTCGCCGGTGAGGTGAGTGCCCACGTACCCGGCCTGCATATCAATGCTGGTCGGTCCCAACAGGCAATTCATCTTGAGCCATCTCAAGATGGCTGCGACGAAGACCTCAAACTCTTCGAGGTCGGACCCTCCCACGTATGGCTTGGGATGGGCCAGCTTTACGCCGGCCTTCGCCAGCCTGGACTTTTCAGGGTCCGTGTTTATGGCATTGGCCATTGCGACGCATATCATTTGTGTGATACCGTCGTATGGCTCTTGTGCGCTTTCTGGTTGGTCCGGTATGCCTTGGCCCTCAGTTCAGGCCATGGACCGGTCACATGGCTGTGACATCACACGGACCATGGCAGTGTAGGCTCTGACTGGGGCCAGGCACCTCCAGTGCGCGGGTTTCTGGCAAGGGTGCGTGGTGCGTGTTGCCCGTCAGTCCTGCATTGCGCAGGCGCAGCCTGCTATTGTAGGCTGCATGCGCTTGTTGTGCATCCTGTACGGCGCGCGTGAGCAGCTCGTCAGACTGCCGGTCAGTGTGGCCTTGGGCCACAGCAGCTGCAGCGTTCTGTGCTAACAGCTCAAGAGCCCATGTGTGGTGACGTGCCACACTGGCTTCTTTCCTTTGCCAGTGCAGGGCCTCGAGCTCTAGGCTCTCGGTCGTGGTCTCAGAGTCAGGCTCTGAGACAACCTGTTCTCTGACGATCTGTTGGATCGTCTTGCGGCTGCTCGTTGGTGCAGCCGGTTCCACGTGTGATTCACTTCTGAATTGTACGTCCTGTTTGACGGGGTGACCGGCAGCGGCATGTGTCATTGGTCTTGCTCCTCTCGTTGTTGGTCATTGGGGGAGTCCTCTAGCGATGCTGTGTCCCTTTATCAGATCTCCTCTGTTTGGTGGAGTTCCTTACTGAACTGCATGAGGGACGTTGCAATATCGTCGAGCCGCAATGCTATATGCTCATGCTTATGGCCTGTGAGCATGTTCTGGTGCAGTGCATCTTGCACCTGCTTGTGTTGGGTGCATTTATGCTCCTGCACCAAAATCAAGCCAAATACATTCCACCATTCGTATTTATTTCCAATTTGTTTTCAGATTGATCTACTATGATCACTTTCTTTTTCAGAATTTTTGCGAAATTTTCTACCAAAGATTTGTACTTCTATTTCGATGTGTTTTTCTTCTTTTCACCACTGGCACCCTTACATAATCATTTGGACGTGCACTGCCATGGGCGCTAAAGGGCCGGGTGGTAGTATATGCACAGTAAGACACATTTCCCCCTTCTCTCAGTGACCACTAAATTCATTGAGAGAGGCAAGTAAATTAGTCTTATTTTCCTTCGATTTGTTGACCCAGAAATCTTGTAGTGAATTGATTTCTAGGTAGTGTATAATATAATCACAGTGACCACTAAATTCACTGAGGGAGTGGATTGATTTCTAGTCTATTCTTTTGAGCAACAAGTCCAGTCCTACTGCCTATAATTCCTGTCCTCTACAGCTTGGCCATCGCGTCCGCCATCTCATTGTCGATGCTGTGCTTCCTTGAGCTTTTACGACTCGAGCTCGAATATTCCGAGGCTTGCCCGTCATCTTTTTGGGTTGTCGTGCCCCATCAGGGATGGCGGTCGTTGCTCGACTTCGTGAGCGGCGGGCTGAGTTTCTACTTCGAGATTGTATTGAAGCATGCCCCGCTCTTGAGGCTCTGCCATCAGACAACGGTGAGGCGTCTCTACCATTACCCTTGTTCCAGGGCCAGGGGGAGTGGGGTGGGGACGCCGGATTGTTGTGTATCGGTGTCCCCTCTTCAGCCACGCTGGGTGACACATGGTCGGGTCCTTGCTCGTCCTTGATTGGGGGGACGAGCACAGTGAGATCTACGATCTCTCCGTCTTCTGGCGTCCTGGACTCTTGGTCCAGGGTAGCGTCAGCCATTGTGTCGCTAGGCTACGCCGGGGGGGTTGTCCGTGAGCTAGAAGCTCGCGTCCTTCTTCGACTGCATGGAATCATCACTGTGAGGGCAACACTAATGACGAAGCCACAACCTAAAGATACTCAAGGAGATAGCAGCCGATGCAAGGACAATAACCAACTGTGTAGTGGGTATCCTCAGTTTATAAATCTACCAATGATAGATACATGGGGACTTGCCTGTGTAGTGGGTATCCTCAGAGATCAAGCTGAGGAAACACCACCACACTGGCTACAGTCTTATAGCGCTGGCAAGGTTTACATAATAGGGGAGGCAGAAACTTGTAGAAGGTTGTGGAAACTCGTGGAAGATGATAGAAACTCATAGAAGGTTACGGAAGGTGACAGAAACTCATGGAAGGAAATAGAAACTTGTGGAAGGAAACACATGAACCCTGATAATCACGCTTGCAGTCAACAGTAGAGGGTCTAATGGATGAGGTTCAATGGTAAACAGCCGTCGACGCAGCGATCTTTTTCAAGATCATGCGGATTTCCACAATTCAGTTGTTCACTTGGCGAACAACTGCAGGAGTTCAAAAAGGTGTAAGATAGTGAATCTTAAGGCCTTGTGTCACAAGGGCAAGTGGAACTCAACCAAGATGTGGTAATCCGTGTGTTATATAGTGACAGTGTAAGGTAAGATCTGGGGAACCGCCGCGCGGTTCCCACGCAAGAACTGTACAGTGATTAGCTAAGCTAGTCCAGTAGCGTGCATTGCCTTAAGGGCAATGCGGGTAAATATCATATTTACAGGTGAGAAGAAAGCTGAGCTGAGCTGAGGAATGTAAAAGCCCATCATATTAAGGGTAGGGCTGCACACCGTCTGTATTACGGCTATGGCCGTATAATGTATTGCAAGTTGACGGATACGGCAGACCATATACCATCCATATGATTGACACCTCACCCCTCTGACCGTACCATCCGTATTATGGTTACGGCTCCATAGGGCTGATCTATTATAGTTCGGCCGAAACTTAGATCATTCACCGGCTTCCTTACTGCACACGACCGGCGGCAAAACTAAAATATTGATAATATCACACCCAGCCGCTTGCTACGGTGTGCGCGCACATGGCAGAATGTCAGCAGGGGTGAACGGGTGCGTGAGCGCCACGTAAATGGCCTGCCTACCAGTGGTAGCACCCGTCGGCCGATGTATTTTGGGCTCGGCTACAAGGTTTTCGGGTTTTGCTGAATGGATGCCATATACGCCGTACATGGCCGTATTTTTACAGTATCATATGGTGTCAACCCGTACCGTCAGCAGCGCACCCAGACCCTTGACAGTACAGGTGCCGTGGCTGTAACACAGCACCATACAGCCGTGGTTGTACGGCACAGTGTGCAGCCCTAATTAAGGGATGCATTGCAGAAAATAGTTAAATCAACATTGGTGGGACTCCATACGACAGAATCGAGGAGGCAGAGACCATCTGATTTCAATGGTGTCCGCAAGCCAATTAAGGTCAGAGATGACAGCGCAATTGAGATGCAGGGTGGCTTTAGGGATGGATTTGCTGTGATTTTTGCATAAGATGACTGGAGAGCAGGGTGCAATAACAGTAAGACATTAAGGGACCAGTTGATCCAACCCAAGTGGTGCTGGCACTGAACAAGAGGATGATGACAGGAAGCAGAGGTGTTGGTGAATGTGTGAATGGCTGAAACTAGAGCAGTTTTGCCATCAGCTGGGAATGAGATGAACATGTTGTGGGGGTCAACATTGAGACCTATAATGCAAAGAAATTGGCCAAAAGCCTGCTTAGGCATTTTATGCGGGAGCCTGATATCATCCCACAAAAGCAGGAGGCACACTTGTTTTGCTGGGTAAAGTTTGCCGTATGGTTTGTACAGGTAGAAAGCTGGGTCAGGGTCATGAGACCAAGCATCATCCATGTAATGGAGAGAGTCAATGCCTTTCACATGGATGGCAATCCATGTGGCAAGGCCCATGAAGAGGCACCAGATGCAAGCTGCGCTGCGGGTGCCAAACTCCATGCAGTGGTTGCTTTGAAGAGCCAAGTCTTAGCCAAGGGGGCAGTTTGTGGTGCTGAGCCGGGAAGCTGTGCAATATCTATCCAAAGTCTTGCAAGTTGTCGAAACGGACAGAGGAGTCATCTCTTGCATAATGTATTCAGGTTGGGAGCAGGATTCCTTAAAGGAGCACTGCTGCGTAGAAATTTTCAGGTAGACAGACATGGGTGGAGTGGACAAAAGACAAGAATGGGGGGCACATCATCAAGCCACACGCAAGTGGAACAGGAACAGGGCACAACTCATAGTCACTACTAAGTCCGAGAATAAAATCAACTAAGCAAAGGTTTCAAGGCAAATGAAATAGACTGTAGTAAAAATAGACCATGTGTGAAATCGCCGTGATGCACTAGGTTGACGCCACAGTTGTATCGATCCATGGTGAGTAATGGTGAAAGGCACATCATTGTGTAATGCTCCCCACATGCACCACTTTCTGGAGCAACGTAAGCCGAAAATCTACAAGAACTTACAGGAAGGCTGAATCACAATAGCCAGCATGATGTAAGGCGTCGTTGACATAGGCATCCGCATCAGAAGCACAATCACGAGCTTGGCCAATATATATACTGCTCCCCAATAAACTACTTGCCAGTCCATGATTTTACCACGGAGTCACGGAGGCCGCCTTTACAGGCCCCTCAACACGCTTGGTAGACAGATCCTGCATGCGGTAGCGTACGTGATCACTTTGAAATGCTGACGTGTGCTCTCTAGACGCTTGTTGAAGCATGCTGAGAAGCAGGCGGCTGCCCATAGTGGAAGGTACTGCATACATCCATCTTGAAACAGTGTCAGTGACATCTGTTCTCTTACCGATTTAAATGACCTACCCAACTCCAATTAGCATAAGACTTCGAGGAGCAAAGAAAAGAACCAGGCAATTCGTAAGCAGAAGAACAAAGATGCTGTGAGGTAAATGTTATTATGGCATCGGAGTAATCAACCAAGCCATTGACCTGGAAAAATACAGTACACTGCGGCCTATACGTTAGAGCTACCATGATGATAAGTAGACTAGACAAACAAGCATGCTAACCTGCCCTGAATGAGTATCTTCAGTAACTGTGAGCCATATTCGACCTTATATGTTATCCATGCTTGGTAAAGCATGAAGAAGCATAGAATTACTTCGTTCAACATTGCCGGAATGAAAGAAAGGCCAAAGAAAATCGACGTAGTAGGAACAATGCACCCAGTCATGCCATCAATTGGAGGTAATCCCAGCGCTGTTCAGTTTATGAGAATGTACTGGGAAGAATATTGATATCCGGAGCTTTACCAGGGGGCTGGTAGAACACCCAAAGGATGATAGTGGTGATTATCGTTAGCAGAAGGAGACCAGCCAGGCCACAGAGAATGTATTTGTTGCGATTGTAAACGGCATAAACCTGTAACAAATTTACATCACAACACTTTATACAAGGAGAAAGGGAGCGTACACGGATAAGTAGAATGGCTATAGTACTTGTCATCAGTATTATTTTACAAACCTTTGATGAGGTATTCCTTTACCTTCAACGCTAAAGCTGAACAATATAACGCTGTACTTGTCAATTGGAGTCGAGAAACGCATCTAATAGGCACATACGATATAACCACCCACCAAGTGTAAACAGCGCAGCTGAGCAATAATATGAAATCAAAGTCATGCATTGACCCGAAGGTTGCACTTACAACTGAAAATAAAATTCAATAGGCTGTATATCGCAGTGATCCCCAGAAAAATGCAAACCTTATTCGAGAGAGAGCCGTGAAATGAGACTTCAGTGCGCCGCCTTTAGTAGATTCTTGGCGTGGACGAGGCGATATGCGTACCTGTGACCGCCATAATGAGTGAGGCAAGTCCGAAGTAGCGAGTCTACGGTGGTTGATAAGATTATTCTCAGTCAATATGTTCAGTCTTTATGGAGACTGACCCATATAAACAGCGACTTGCTCAGTGAGCGTGGGCGATTCCAAACATTGACGACCTGACTTACGTCAAGGACTCGAACATACGGCAACATGCAAATGTAGAACTAACCTCGACATCGAGGGTGGTAACTATACCATCATAGGTCAGCGTGTGGTTGTTGTTTGTAGGTTGCTCTCACCATGGTCATATAGCATGAAGGTCAATGATGCAACCCATGAGTACTTTGTAGGGGTTACTGCACGGGGAAGTGGATCAGATCAGAGGTAGCTAGTGCTTGCACATTCAGACTTGCGTGATTCCAATGCCGTTACTATTGACTGAGGATCGAAAGACATTCTGAAGGCAAGAGAACGGGCAAGAGAAATAGATGGCCGGTGGGTCGTGCGCACCACTGTAGCGATTGCTTGTTATATATACCATCCCTTGATGCGCATGGCACTGTTGTCCCATGTTTGGCTAAGGTACGTATACGCGGCTTAATACCTGTGCAACCGTGGAAGCCAGAGAACCTACGTCTGCAATTCATTAATATCCACAGTTCAAGTTTGGAGATAGACCCATAACATATGACACCTCACTCCAGAGTGATGGCCAGACGGTACATCATGATCCTCGAGCAGAAGTGAGTGAAAAAGTCACGCAGGGGACTCAACCGCGGTAAAACTGTGACATTCTGAATCTCTGACGACGGCAGTGAAATCAATCATGCATCGCCTTGTACCTATGTAAGTTACAGTAAGTATGACAAATTTCCCAGCAGCTAAATAAATAAAAGCACCCACGAGTCGACTAGCACTTCTTGGACGCTCTTCAATCTCGCGTTCGACTCTTCGAGGACCTGGAGTGATAATAGGCCTTACATGACTAGAGATAGGACATGGTAAATACATGTATGGGTGCCAGCTGCTAGAGTGCAATGCTGCCCGGGTCAACATCGCACACTCGATGCGGCGATGCCGTGGTGTACCATCATACTGAGCTCGCGGCGCAGTGGCTGGCAGAAGCCCCATGCTTACGTAAGAATCGTTTATTGACTGACATCAGGTGGAATTGAATGATCCTCTCTTTTGATTCCTGTATTCACCAGGAAAAAAAAGAGAATTATTTATAGAGATCTATAGTTCACATAATACACATACCCCCACCCGTAGATAAGTCCTGATATTTTAGTACCGCATAGCACCAGGCGGTGCTATCATAGACCTCGCTAGCGCCTCCCACACATGCGTTCTCATGGTGCTCTGGAGAGGTGGTGCGATACCGCCATACAGCTCTATGGGAGGTATGAGGTGGGAGATGTGGATGTGTAGCAACTGGGTGTTTGACACATTCTACATTTGACGCACTCAGTGCGCACTTCCTATTATTCCTGGCGTTACCATAGAATGTGCGGAAGATACCTGATTGTCACATACATTTTAACCCCAGAGGAAGTCTAGAGTCAACAGTAAGTAAAGAGAGCGTCAAGGGCAATTTTCTGATGAAGAGAGGCCGGATGGCAATGAGGCCAGATCGGATAAGATTCGAGGACTCTTGAGCGGCATCACAAAGTACATCAAGTCCAAACACGGCACAACCCACCTGCCACTAGTTCCACAGTTGAGATGTCACGGAAGGAGCAGAGCCTTGATAAGATCGGACTCTAAGAACAGGATATGTTTTAATCGAGATAGGTTCATGTCTGGGGCCTCTGGGCATGATAGATCCAAGTAATTCGGCTGCAGCTCCGAGTCATCGAGGGGGGCGGGAGCGCACGCAGGGGTAGCTGCGAAGGAGAGCGGGCGTGAGTGTGGCGGTGGCGGTGGGTATGGGTGCGAGCTCGAACTCGGTGGGCTCGGGCGCGACGGCGGTCATGACGACGACAAGTAGTGCACTGACGGATGCATGCGGAGCTCGACATTGGTGATGTCCCGGGTCGGGCTTAGGCCCGGGCCGAGCCCTTGAAAGCCCGAGCCGAGCCGGGCCCAAGCCTCGGAAACACGAGAGCAACCCGGCCGTTGGGAGATAGTCATGTACGGTTGAGGTACGCGTGACAAGTTCAAACCTGGCTACCTGAGTTGGAAGGGTGTGAGTGGTCTCTCCTTCGCTCCTCCACATCCTAGCATAGCGTCGAACTGTTTCTCTCAATGGTTCTGTCCGAACGACCCCCTCAGAGTGTATCTGGGAAAACCTCGCCTGGACGCTCGCCGACCAGCAATCTGGGGCCTTCTTCGGGTGGAGGCTCTGGGGTCTCCGGGGAACAGGCCGTCGAACCTGATCAACCACTAGATCTTTTTCGGCAATTGGTCGCTAGGACTGAGAAACAGAACGCTGTCATACGCAAACTCTGCTGAGAGGAGCTAAAAGGGCTAATTCTCGCAACAGGGACCCTGTCTCTGACGACGACATCGAGGCTGACCTGCCTAGCTTAGTCGACTTCATTAACTCACGACCCGCCGCTCCTTCCATTACGATTACGACGCCTTCTCAGGCCAACGTCCCTTCCATTCTGCTCACGCCTCCGGTCCCTGACGTCGCTACCAATCCTGCTCTACCTAGTTCTGCGGCCGCTCTTCCGCCGATGGCCGATGCCCCCCGTCAGCGTCTCCAAACCCGCTCCCGTCCCAAAGCGCTGGGGATTATCGCACATCCACCAACCCCCCGCAGATAACCCTCTTGATGCCATTGACCTGCAGGCTCTCATTGCCACTGCGGGTGATCCCACTGCACCATCATACCTGATGTGCGTAATTTCCCCCCACAAGGCGGCTCGAGTATTGGCTAATCGACGGTGAACCATGATCCCCATTTTCAGCCTCGTGATTCTGGGTACCAGTCGTAAAGCACATCTACTTCCTATACATTCACGTGACGCAGCTCTATTCACACCTTAATCATCTGCATTGTCCATCGTCCAGACCACAGCGATGCCGCAACAACCAGAAAATACTAGATGTCTACTACCGCTTTTTCTGACAGCCATTGGTCTTTTCCTCGTCAGCTCCTGCTACATCTGATAAACAATATGATAACGGGCCCCAGACGCAATCCCCCAGTATGGCCCCACCATCGCGAAATCCGTTGCTTCTGAAGTCCTTAGTGACAACGAGAAACGTTCACTCATCGCGGGTGCTCTTTCCGGAGCCGAGGCCGCTATGTGGCTGGCCTGACACTCGCGTTCTCGTGTCTGCATTAATCCCTCTCCATTTTTCTGACAGAATAAACTCGTGCCTGAACACCATATCCGCCCCCATCGCTCTATCACTATCCAACAGTTTACCTCGCGTAGGATTCTGCGACGTCCGCCAAATCAGAGTGGCCGTGTGTGTGTGGCGTCTGGGAACACTAGAGAAGCCACGTTCTGGCTATGCATGGAACTGGCGATGAAGCTCATGGTAAAGCGGATGCCTGGCGGACCTTCGATTACGACAACCTCCGTATTATATGTGTACACTGCCGGTCGCGTCTCCGCGCCAGGAGAAATTAGTAGCATTCTTCCTCCCGGGACATGAAGTGCGTGACGACCAAGAGGCTCGCCCGCCAGCGCACCGCGTCCTTCGACAAGCATGCAGCGGTCGCTGCGTTACTCCACCGCCTCCCGTGTCAGGTCATCAATCGTCCGTGTATGATCTCTGACACGTTTTTCTCCTACTCATTTCGCTCGACATTGACCACAACAGTGGACAGCTATATGCATTGGCTGATGCCATAGTTGAGGAGGTGCGTCTGAAGGCCTATTCATGGCGACAATCAAACATAAGAAACCATAGCATATGGCAATCCGAGGTGTTGGCGGCTACGGTGCATCCGTACTCGTCAGTCCAATAAGGGTGCAGTCGTAAGACTCGTACCACGTGAATGCAGTATGTCAGATATCAGGGTAAAACGGACATCAAGTCCAATTTCATCTCGACGCCGACCTGGCCATGTGTTGTAGACAGACATGTCATGGGGGCGCCAGGGCGCCGACTGTGCGTCGTCTCATCTGGCGACTAGTGACCTTGTCTGTTTGAGGATGGAGCAGCATCGCCCACTGGTTGCCCAAATTATAAATTTGGTGCCTTCGAAGACCTCTTACATGAGGTGGAGACGCAGGCGCTGACAGCTGCATGTGTTGCTCGCCACCGTTGCAAGTCCACCGGCGCGTGTCAGTGAAGTAATATTGACGCTGCAGCGTTATAGACGGACCGCAGAGGTCAATACGCTCGCGGCTCCCTGTACAGCGAAACACAGAGTGAGAGTCGGCTCTGTGAGTTCGCTATGTGATAGTGTTGTTGCTGCCAACTCTGTGGTCCAGCAGCCTATCCTGCAGTGCTAAGACATGCCTTATTCACGACCTCAACTCTTGAACCTGATGCAGGGAGCCGCACAAAGTGCATCGCGGGGACCGTGGGGTAAGACTAAGGGCAGTAAGTGTATATGTTATCATTTATAAAAGATTCTAATCTATTATTATTTCCCGCATTTACGAGGTTTGCTCAAGCTAGCGTAAATTTCCACGGGGTACGGGTACGGCCCAGCGAATGAGGCATAGGTGGCGGGATATATCATCATTGCATCTGCATCGTGATCGTCCGCGTCGCCTCTCCATTGCCGAGTCAAACGGACCGTGGGTCGGGCGCGACGACAAAGACGCTGGAGAAGGATTCCGCAGCGCTGTCCCCTGGGACACCTGCCGGGGAAATCTGTGGGAAGGGGCTCACCTATCATTGGGCGAAGAAGCTTATGTTTGCCCCAGGCTGTGGCCGATGCTTCTGACGCTGGCTGATACCCTTGACCCTATACTCAATCTTCCTCGTCAAAGTTCGTTAGCTACTCTTGAACAATCTACGCACATACTTGCTGCAGGATATGGAATCTGATGCCGTGAAACCTGACGAGGAGCGAACGATCTGTGCGTGTTCGAGTGAGAAGAAAGGGCGAAACCTTGTGGTGTGCATTGATGGCACATCCAATCAATTTGGACCAAACGTTCGTGCGCCCTTTCCTTGCACCCCACGATACTGCGTCTGACATATCCGATTAGAATACGAACGTCATAGAACTCTACAGTCAACTTATCAAGGGCGACGACCAGCTCACGTATTACAACAGCGGTATCGGCACGTACGCCAAGCCATCCTGGAAATCATGGAGCTACGTGAAACAGGTCTTGGATAACAAGATAGATCTCGCGATTGCCTGGTAATATCTCCACTGTCCTCACTCACAATCGAATAATATTGACGCCCCATCTTTCAGGAACTTCGAAAAGATCGTAATAGCGGCATATCGATGGCTGTCACAAAATTATCAGGAGGGTGATCGCATCTACTTGTTTGGTGAGCCTCAGGATAGCACCTGTATCAACGGTCCTGAGCATCGACACCAGGGTTCTCTCGCGGTGCCTACCAGGTCCGTGCTTTGGCCGGTATGATCCACAAGGCACGTTCCCTTTGCTCGCCCTGTTTATGTTTACTGATCTCTCCGTCTTGGTGTGGTAGGTTGGCCTGGTTCATAAGGGAAACGAAGAGCAAATACCATTGTTAGTGTCCTTCCGAACTTAGATGTCTGGGCCGCAGCTTATTGTTATTCTCCAGCGCATATGAGCTCTATGCGGATGAGAAGAGCAACGAGTATTATCCTCCTCAGCCGAAGAAGTTATTGCAGCGCCTTCATCTCCGTAAACGGCCTGTCAAGCCGACACCTGTTAATATGGCGGAGCGCTTCAAGACAACGTTCTCGCGAGAGAATGTCCGTGTTCATTTTATTGGCGTATGGTGATCAATGCCTGGTTCTTCGTCGACCTTGACTAGAATTTATCTCAGGGATACAGTCTCCTCAGTGGGCATTGTCCGGAACAAAGTTCTGCCTCTCACAGATGAAACAGACCATGTTTGCTTCTTCCGCCATGCGCTTGCGCTCGATGAGCGCCGAGTCAAATTCCTACCCGAATATGCGCATGGCGGTGTGTCTGAGCAAAAGGTCGCACCGCGGAATGAAGACCCATCCCAGCCTGCCAAAGCTAGACCCTCTGCAGATCTCACAGCCGAAGACAAGGTGAAAGATACGAAAACGGACATAAAGAGGTCCACTCCCCGCCCCCGCATCAAAGAGGTCTGGTTTCCTGGGACCCATTCAGACATGTGCGTGTCATCTTTGCTCGGGTTCGCGTCCTGACCATGGTGCGTAGTGGGGGTGGCAATCAGCTCAATCTTAACCTGAAACTTGGTAAAACATCTGGTCTTTGGATGTCATATGAAGCTATCTCGAGTGGCCTGCAGATGCGGCCGACCAAGGTTGATTGGGATTGGAAGAATCTAGGGGAGGTCAAGGAGTCACTGACTCCGGTGTGGCGCATATTTGAGTGGCTTCCCATTAAGAGGCTTTCATGTAAGGATTCGTCATTAACAACCTACCGGTGAGCTTGATATATAGGTCTTTGAGGGTCAGCTAATTGGGAGAAATGTTCAGTATGCATAAGGGACATGGTCGAAAAATGAAGCCTGGTCAAAAGATCCATGCTTCAGTTGCTTTTTGTTCCACCTCCTATTGCCCTAAAGCAAAACTGAGCCCTGAGAGCAGTGTCGAAGCATGGGCAAAGCTAATAGGCCAGGGAGATCGTGAGCGGTGGTGGTGGGCTGACATTTTCAAAGATGTCCTTGAACTGGATATTTTTGATAATACGACAGTGAAAGAAGTCATTCAGAGAGTAAAAACAGGACCTGACACTGAAAAGGGTGTCTGGCTCCACCGTCTGCTAGTGATGACCTGGTCTTGTGAGTATTTTGGTACTGAACATGATACAAGCTAAGAATATCAATTGTTGGTATTTAGGGCGGGGTTCACAAACACTATTGGACCAAGGTGTGGTCCCAGTGCTTTTTAGCCTCGTGGGGTCCAAGCATACGATGACCTCTGAGATGTGGGACAACCTATTTAATGTGCTCATAGCATTGAGTAAAGAAGCATGTAAGTTTGAAGAGTTGTCATATTATATCATATAATTAATCTCTACCATAGGGATATGCTTGGATGAAGAGATGGTGGAGAGATTCCTCTGTGTGGAGGGTTGGGAGAATGATGCCAAACTTGCAAGATGGATAGCATCTTTCATGGAAGAGTGCAGATTTAGGAGTAAGTAGCTGTGGATACTTTAAAGTATGAGATTCTCCTAAAGTAACTGACTATTATCAACCTAGATAAAAGAATGGAAAGTAGAATGATAAAGCCATTAGAAAGAGGGTTGGTAGGGAATATCTCAGAAGTGACCTTGTCATCACTCCAAATATTAAGGTGGCTTCTAAATGGGAGTGAGATATAATATTTTTGAGATAATATATTGGCAACTGATATTTTTGAAGGTGTATACAGGAATGATTACCTGCAAATGATTTTCAACCAAAATGATTGCACAATGATATCTACCCTTCAAAGCAAACTGACTTGTGATGATGTGGATATACAATGCCAGGCCTTGAAACTCCTAAGAGCTTCTATGGTGCACAGTGAGTATCATCTTGTGAATTATAACACATGCTTAGAGCTACCCAGATGACATTCGTAACTTAATTTCCAATCCTGATATGATACATACCATCCAAGGGTTACTGGCCAGTGAAAATGATATTGTCCAATGTGAGGCCTAAGACACCCTAGTGGCTTCTAAGCATCATAGTGAGACCTTTGCATATATTATATCACATACTTACATATGCACAGGTGATATTTATGACCTAATTTCTATTCCTGGGATAATTTCTCCCATTCACAATAAGCTGAGAGCTGAAGATTGGAGAGTTCAGATACGGGCTTTGGAAACCTTAGTAGCTTGTTTGGATTACAGTGAGTATCCGCTTGTGAATTATAACCCATGCTTATAGATACACAGGTGACCTCCATACCCTGATTTTTAACCATGAAACAATATCTACCATCCAAGGGTTACTAGCTGATGCAAAAGAGATTGTTCAACGGGAGGTCTTGGACACCATAGTAGCTGCTATGGATCACAGTGAGACCTCTGCAGAAATTATATCACTTACTTACAGATGCACAGGTAATCTTTATGATATAATTTTCACTCCTGGCATGATTTCTGTGCTTTATAGCAAGCTGGGAGATAAATATTGGACAGTTCAGTTCAAGGTTTCAAGGACCATCATAGCTTCCCTGGCTCACCGTGAGTATCTCCTTGTGAATTACAACCCATGCTTACAGGAACACAGATGGCCTCCATAGTCTGGTTTTTAACCCTAAAACAATATCTACTATCCAAGGGTTACTGGCTGATGCAAATAATAATATCAAATTCAATGCCTTGAATATCCTAGTAGCTTCTATGGATCACAGTGAGACCTCTGCATAAATTATCTCACATACTCACAGATGCACAGGTAATCTTTATGATCTAATTTTCACTCCTGGCATTATTTCTGCTATTCACAATAACCTGAGAGCTGAATATTGGATAGTTCGGAGGCAGGCTTTGAAGACCCTAGCAGCTTGTTTGGATCACAGTGAGTACCCCCTTTTGAATTATAACACATACTTACATGTACATAGATAACCTCCATGCTCTGATTTTTACCCCTGATGTGATATCTACTATCTACAAGTTACTGGCTGATGAATATGAGGAGGTTCAAGGTGAAGCCTTAGCTACCCTAGTAGCTTTTATGGATCAAAGTGAGACCTCTGTATAAATTATATCACATGCTTACAGATTCACAGGTGATCTTTATGATCTAATTTCTATAATTTCTGCCATGCACAATCAGCTGAGAGCTAAATATCAGAGTGTTCGGATATCAGCTTTGAAAACCTTAGTAGCTTCTTTGCATCACAGTCAGTATCTCTTTTTGAATTATAACATGTACTTACAGGTACATAGGTAACCCCCATGCTCTGATTCTTACCCCTGATATGATACCTACTATCCAAGGCCTACTGGCTGATGAAGATGAGCTGGTTCAATGTGAGGCCTTAGCCACCCTAGTAGCTTCTCTGCATCACAGTGAGACCTCTGCATAAACTATATCACATACTTACAGATGCACAGGTGGTCGTTATGATCTGATTTCTATTCCTGGGATGATTTCTGCCATTCACAAGAAGCTGAGAGCTGCAAAGTTTGGGATTCGGATATCAGCTTTGGAAATCTTAGGAGCTTCTTTGCATCACAGTGAGTATCCCCTTTTGAATTATAACATATACTTACAGGTACATAGGTAACCCCCATGCTCTGATTTTAAACCCTGATATGATACCTACTATCCAAGAGTTACTGGCTGATGCAAATGAGAATGTCCAGTACAAGGCCTACACCCTAGTAGCTTCTATGGATCACAGTGAGACCTCTGAATAAACTATATCACATACTTACAGATGCATAGGTGCTCCTTATGAACTAATTTTTACTCCTGGCATAATTTCTACTGTTCACAGCAAGTTGAGAGATAAAGATTGGCGAGTTCAGATCCAAGCTTTGAAAAATCTCATAGCTTCTTTGGATAACAGTGAGGATCCCCTTGTGAATTATAACACATGCTTACAGGTACATAGATGACCTCCATACTCTGCTTTTCAACCCTGATATGGTATCCGCTATTCAAGGGCTTTTGGCTGACAAACATGAGGATGTCCGATGTCAGGCTTTGAAAACCTTGGAAGCTGTCATACCTCATGGTGAGTTTCCTCCTCCAAATTGTCACATAGGCTCACATGTTCAAAGATGACCTTTGTGGGCGTATTATCAATGACACCCTGATTTCGGACATCCAGGCTATGCAAAATGATCCTTATAAGAATGTTAGGTTGCAGGCTACAACAACATTCAATCTTGTTTCTGATTACCTTGGTCTGTCCTCCCATCCCTCTTCCACACATGGCTGAGAGCTTTATTTCCATGTATTTGTTGCCACCGGGTTCCTGAATTTGACTGGGGTAATATGTAAGTATTTGTTTTATCGTTTAGTATTCCTAAAGCACATTATCAATCCAGAGCTAGCCATCCATCAGCAGAGGGAGCTTAACCAGTTTGATTGAAGGTGCTACATCATAATCAAAGATGTTGCTTGTGCCATTTGTTATTGTTCAAATTGTACTAGTTGAAGAATAAGTCATTCCCCTTGGTTTTGGTTTACATGCCACTGTTGTGCACTTCCAGTTGTCAAGTTTACCTCACACAGTGCTGGCCTCCGCACATGCGCCCCCCACAGTGGCAATACGTTAGTGAAGGGGACTGATGCAAATATCATGTCACTTCCATGTGCTCTCCAGTGTCTGACACGAACAGTACTGCATTGGCATGGTCGAGCTGCAGCAATTAGTTCATGTAGCCCTGTATGCGCTCAGACCATCACTCGAATTCCACGTCCACATTTTGTCCACGCTATGCTACATGGAGTACGTCCATGTATTTCCTACAATGACCCATAATGCATGCCCAGCATGTGCTCGGATATAGCACCCAGCCTTCAGCCTCCAGTCTCCATATCACACCACAGGGCCATAGCAGCAACCCAGCATTGCTCTGAATGTTGCCATAGCACCGCTCTCCTCAACACTCGGGTCGTGGAACATCCCAGGTATTGACGCCGTCAGACGCTTTCACAGGAGACTGTAGGCAGTCCATGTGGATGTAGCCGTCGTGCAGACAATACACAGCGGACCATGATGACGAGTGGACCTGGAGGTGGCTCAGGAAGTGGTATATACCTCCTGGTAAATGTGCGCAGAGAGGCGGTGAAACCGGTTTTTTTTTTTTTTCTTTTTTTTTTTTTTTTGTATCCAATTTAACGTCTTTTGGGGCGGGGCCCTATGTAAGACGGTTAATACAAGTGTTCGGTCGACATGTGTTTCTATCGTAAGCTTTCCTTTTCTGTCTCTGCTTGCGCTCATAGGGCGAGGCCCTGAGTGAGTCCGTGCCTGTGTGTGGGCGAGGTGTTTGTGTCTTTGCGGCTCACGCATCAGCGTGGTCTCCCCACTCGCTCCGTCGTCTTTCCATCCTGTCTCCACGGCAGAATGAGGTCTCCATGCGTCTGCTCGAATCTGCGCGTGTCGCTGATGTACTGGAATAAGTGTGTCATTGCCTTCGGCCTCCCCAGCAGTGTGCTCGCTGACTTTGCCCCTCTGCGCAGCTTCTTTTCCAGCTCCGTTCTCTGTACAGCGTATCCTGGGCACCTAAACAAGAAGTGGTGGACAGTTTCTTCAGCTCGGTTGCATGTTGGACACATTGGTGTGTTCGCTCTTCCGATTCTATGCAGGTGTTTGTTGAGACAGACGTGTCCTGTTCTCAGCTGTACAAGTAAGCTGGCTTGTTTTCGAGGCAGATCACGGCTTATCTTTTGGTAGGCATTTGACGGCATGGAAGGGTCTATTTTGTGGGCTATTGCGGCTCTTGGTGACTTCGCGAAGGCTTCTCTGGCCGCATTTTTGGTCTCCAGGTGGTGCCTCTGAAGTTCAGCAGCCCTGCTGCGAGGGAGGTGTTGGGTGCATTTATGCTCCTGCACCAATATCAAGCATAATATATCCAATTTGTTGTGTGGCCTTCCAAGTTCTTCTCACATTGTTCTTGTATTATGCATCCATTTCTCTGGTTATTTTCGAAATTTTCCACTCATTCCTTATCTCTCTATTTCATCTTGTTATTCCTACTTTCACAAGCGGCTGCACCCAGCGGAGTCTGAAATGACTTCGACGCGCGAGCTCTTGGGCGCTAAAGGGCCGGGTAGTAGTACATGCGCAGTGGAACACATTTCCCCTCTCTCAGTGACCACTAAATTCACTGAGAGAGGCAAGTAAATTAGTCTAGTAGTCTTTGCATTTATTGACCTAGAAATGCTCTGTAGTGAATTGATTTCTAGGTAGTGTATAATATATTTATAGTGACCACTAAATTCACTGAGAGAGTGAATTGATTTCTAGTCTATTCTTTTGAATAACAAGTCCATACCTACTGCCTATAATTCCTGTCCTCTACAGGGTTATGGGCCCCGGAGACACTTCTGAGAAGCTGTTGGGTGTTGAGAAGCTTGCTACTGATGGAAGTAATTGGCCATTGTGGCGAGCCACTCTCATCAGCTATTTCGAGTCCAAAATCTGCTCAAGCATGTAGAAGGGAGAGTCACCCGACCTCCTGATCCTCCAGTCATGCCCCCAGGCCATATTCTAACAGAAGCTGAGGAAACTCAGATGGATAAGGCCGAGGAGAAGCTGGAGAGATACCTTGCTAGAGAAGGACAAGCCAAGACCCAAATCATTGTCTCAGTGTCAGAGTCATTAGCCCTGATGCTACAGAAGCAGAAGACAGCAAAAGAGACTTGGGATGCACTGGTCAATGAAATGACCAAAAAGCCCAAGATGGTCCTCACCAGCCTGCAGAGACAACTCCGCAGTATGAGATGTCCTGAGGATGGAGACTTGAGAGATCACTTGGACAAGGCCCAAGACCTATATGCTCGTCTTAATGAGATGGGAGCTAGAGTTTCTGAAGAAGAATTCATGGACATAATCCTTGCGTCACTTCCACCATCCTATGAGGCAGTCATGAATGCCCTTACAACTTCGCTTGAAGAATGCGGGATGCCATTGGTCCCTGATAATATTATTAGGGTACTAAAGGCTCAGTATGACAGGAAGAAGACACTCCCGCAAGAAGAGCAGGTGTTTATTGGTTCATTTACTAAAAAGGACCAGAAGGGGCAGAAGGCGCATGTATGCACCAACTGCAAAAAGCCTGGACATTCCATCGAAAATTGCTGGGCTAAAGGAGGTGGTAAAGAAGGTCAAGGACCACGTCAGAAGAAGAAAGCCAAAGGCAAGAAGAAGAAGAAGGGTAAAGCAAAAGCGAATGTTGCCGAAGAAGAGTCTACTTCTGAGGAAAGTGGTGATGGGCATCTTGCCTTCACCAATTTTGACGAGTGCTCTAATTTCAATTTGAGCACATCCTCAGGAGTTATAGTCATACTCGACACCGGAACGACATCGCATATGACTCCTCACAAAAATTTATTGAGGAACTACTGTCAATTCTCACAGCCGAGGACTATCCGAGCAGCCAACAAAGGTACTTTTGATGCCTTCGGCTCAGGACTGCTCGTATTATCCAATAAGGTTGGAGATAGAACAGTAGAAGTCACGTTGCAAGATACATACTATGCACCCAAATTGCTGCTACCTCGTCTCGATCGGTCGGTGCGATGATGCTGGCTACGACATTCGACTCGGTGGCCAGAAATGCACAATATCTAATGCTGCTGGAAAAGTATTGATGCAAGCACCGGAAAGTCAATGCTTATATCGACTAGACCTCCAGTCACCAAGTGCTCAAGCCCATATGTGTTATCTGCCATGGAAATTCATCAAAAGATGGGGCACATCTCGCAGAAGTCCCTACAACATCTATTAAATCATGGCATGATATTGGGCATTGAACTGAGCTCCA
>WHVA01000517.1:0-75968 GCA_015179125.1 Gautieria morchelliformis | reverse complement strand
TGTCTCCTGCAAGGACCTTGAAGCCCTAGATAGCTATCTAGAGCTTCGGGGGTGGGCAAGCCACGCGACCTCCCCAGACGCCGCTAGACGCATCTGTCACGTGCAGACCACGTGATGCGCCAGCCACGGCGCGGTTAAATTTCACCTCGGATGTTTCCGAGGGCGCATCACTTCTTGGAAGCAACCACCATCATCTACTCACGAAGATGATGCCCCCCAAAGATGGGATGGACGTTGACCCGTCAACGTCCACAACGCGGACATCGGCCCCGAGACAAGGGCCGCAGACATTCTCCGTGCTCCAATAGACCAGGAGCACTGGATGATCGTGGGCTGGGAGGACGCCCTCGCCATCGTCCACCCGGACGATTGCTCAACATGCGCGGACTACGCCGCCCACCTTAGGGCCGCGACCGGCACCCGCAAGGTCAAATTGCAGGATGAGGACATCGGCGACGCCGTCGATGCAGCCTGGGGATGGATCCCATGGGGCATCGCGCGTGACGCGTGGAGGAGCCCCTCCAGGACATCCATGACCTTAAAAAGGAGGTCAAGGAGCTGGAACGCGCGGTCGAGGACCGCGACGACGCACTCGCAACCGAGCGCGCAAGGATCAAGGAACTGGAGCAACAGCTGAGTGCAGCCCAGCTCCAGGTTACCCTGGTCCACACTGCCTCAAAAAGGCCGCGACATGACCCAGCCACAGACCCAGTGGCCGGGCCATCTTCACCTCACGCGACGGCGCCGTTGCCGGCGCACGCAACATCGGGGCTAGCGTCCCGATTGTCGGTGCCGACCCCGACGACGACAACAACGGAAGGGCAGAGCGCACCTTCCGACTCTGTGTACGGCGTCCCAGATGGATGGGAGTCCGACTCATCCGTCTGGAAGACGTACGACCCCGAACGGGCACAGCGGCTGGCAGAACAGCCAAAGAAAAAGCGCAAGAAATTGCGCGGCTCCCCCCACACCGTCAATGGGCTAGCCATTGCGAAGGAAAGCACAATTAGCGCTTACCTAGCGGCGTCACCGTCGCACACCATCAACGACCCCGCCCTTCAGCGGCGGGTAGCACAGATTGAGGCCCAGTACATCGGGCCTGGCGTGGCCCTGCCTCCACCGGCGGGGACAGTTCACCCTCCCTACCCGGGGGAGGGAGTGATCATACCACTCGGAGACCCACCGATCTCTGAGACAGGCCTCCTACCACGGCCGGTAGGAAAGGCCCAACAGTGTCGTACTCAATGGTACGACGTCTGCCCGCTCAATGACCCACGCTTCGTCGAACTCATAGCGTGGGCAAAAGAAACGCTGCAGCTCACGCGTACGCGCGAGATGATCGGCGTATTCAAATGCATCGAGCGCGAACAACGCACTCGCAATCCCAAAAGGGATTGTCTCATGATAATGGGCGGTACCCCGCACGACATCGCGGCCATCCTGAAGGGTTGGATACACAACCCTGAAGGGATCCCATCCGCCATCCGTGACAACGTGGACGGCACCTTCAACCTAGACGACATGGACGTCTGGATGTGGTTGAAGGCTCTCGCACCCCGGGTCAAAGGGGTCGCATCACCGCTCAGGGCGAGGCTACTCGACCTCTTCGGCTCGACAGACCAATGGTCGAGCCTCGTCGACGCCAGGGAAGTGCTGACGCCTCAGAGCACCACCCTGCGGCTCTCAATCACGGGCCCATTCCCTGTGGAGGGTCGAGCCGGCCCCGACATCCCACTCGCGGAGATCGCGAGATGGTTGGCCCGCTACGTGGGAGTCACTCGCGAGCGAGCGGCGCGCATTGAACATTATGTTCAACGCAGCATCACCGGCGCGGCATTCAGTGCCGCCGCCCGCGAGGGCCAACAAAAGGTCATCGAGACCAGCCACGTGAGGGCCGCGGTGCCGCGACCCCTCACTCACGCCCAGCTCGACCGGGAGCTGGTGCGCTTCCGGCCCCCTCCTCAAACTGAGGACCCGGCCATTGAGGCCATGCTCCGCGAGGACACGGGCCCCAGCACCCAAGCGGAGACCGCCGCTAGTGGTGAGGCCGACCAGCCTCACCCAATCACCACCGATGACACGGAGGTGCCCCCAGAGGAGTCACGTGCTCCTCCGGCCCCGTACGATGACGACGTCATCGTATCGGCCACTCTAGAGGACTCCCTCATGGACAACCTCTATGAGTAGTAGTTAACCCCTATAGTTATCTATAGAGGGGGAGGGTGTAAATAACCCGTGTATCTACATGTACATTAGTTATTACATAATCCCAGTGGGCCCCTTAGGGACCCACTGTATAGTTTATGCATGGGAACCGGCTAGCGGTCCCCATCGCATCTTACCCTTACACTGTCACTACGTAGCATCAGAATACCACACATTGGTCAAGTTCTGTCGTGCTCTTGTGACTTAAGGCTTAAGATAGATATCTTTACATTATGACAGCATTTGCATCTTTGCATGACGAGGCAATTTGGTGGCCCATGTCTGAGGAGAAGGAGGCGGCAAAGGCCTCAGTGGAGGCAGTGTCGTGTGTAGCCTGGCGTAATGGGTATGCGATGGTAGATGGCACCCTGGTCCCATTGGCCAACAAGCCTGGCTTCCATGGAGAGGCATATTTTGATCGCAAGTCCAATTACTCCCTGAATGTGCAAGTAAGTACTACTAGAGTATTTGCACAGCTTGTAACAGTTTTTTTTTTTCATAGCTCATTACTCTACCCAATCTTCAAATTATTGACTATGTGATTGGGCACTGTGGAAGTGCCCATGATTTGACAGCTTTTCAGGATTCACAGGCATACAAGTGCCATCACAGGCTCTTCTGCAATGGCGAGTGGCTATGGGCAGACTCTGCATATCCAGTGGAGTCCTGGTGCATCACACCATATAAACACCCTGCTGCTGACCTCGATGAAAACCGTCAGTTCAACTTCTGGGTGTCCCATGTAAGCGCTTATTCACGCAGTCATACCAGCCTCGTTGAATCATAATATCCAGGTACGCATACGCTCAGAGCATACAGTAGGCTATTTGAAAGGAAGGTTTCAGTCACTCTGGGGCCTGCATCAGCAAATCAAAGATGAGCGTGACCACAGACTTGCCATCAAGTGGATTCAAACATGCCTGATTATACATGCATTAATCCATCAGATCGAAGCCAGTGAAAGAGATAGGGATATGGAATATGAAGAGGAACTAATTGAACTTGGTTGCAGCTCGTCATCAGATGATGACGATGAAAGTGTCACACATGACTGGGGTGCCAGAAGACAAATGGCTGGGAATAGTAAAAGGTGTGAGGTCAAGGAAGCTCTATTTGCTAGTGGTCTAGTCAAATAACATGAGGGGCGCAATAATTGTCAGGATAAAGATGGTTTGAAAGATACATCTCCTGTGGGGAAACTGGCTGGTGTAGACATTCCGGATATATTTGAGCTTTCCAGGAAATCGGCCAGCGGGCCATCCATGCCCATATGCTCAGGGAAAGACATCTGCAATGATGTTGCAATTGATGAGTCAGACTGACCATTGTGATGCATACACAGCAATTTTACCTGTCACATTCCTCTTGCCTTTTTTGATATTCTTCATCATGCCTCTCAGCCCTGATATGCTGTGCTTCCTCATGCTCATCTTCCCGCACTTTTTGTCTCTCCTGTATTTCCCACTCCACATGCTGCTTCTTGGCAGCCAACTTGGCTTGTGCGAACTCCAGGTGTGCCATTTTCTCCTTCTTTCTCTGCTCTTCTTTCTGTTGCAGCCGGTGAATCTCTGCCGTTTCAACTTGCTCAAATTCCTTTGAGAGACCACCCTTGTTAGACTTGTACCCCACGGATGCTTGTGCCTTGCCTTTGGTCGTCTTTTTTGTAGGCATGTGAAAAGTAGAAACGGTGATAGACTTTGCTCGCATTGGAAATACTGACATCAATCTTTTTGCTGTGAGATCTTCCTTGCATTTCAAGGCGGCTGCAATCCGTGGAGAACGCTTGGCACCAGGTGAATCAGTTTGGTGGGAGATATTGCCACTGTCTGAGGCTGGCCAATCAATCACCACAGAGTCGTCACTGCCTATCGCATTGTTGCCAGGCATATCATCTATTCTGCTCGTAGTCTCCTCCCCTCTTATTGTTCCATGCTCATCAAGGTCTCTTTGACAGCCATGTTTCAAGGATGTCACCCCAACGGCATTGTAGTTGGGAAGCTCACACCACATGGGGTGTAAGTCGTCCCAAAAGGGGAAGTCTTCACAGATGGCATCTAGTAAGTCCTGTCAATGATATGTTAAGGGCAGCGGAACTGCTAACATACCCAACTTGTTTGCAATATCTGAGCCTGGGGTGACATCCTCTGGCTCAAGACCCGCCCCTGTAGCCCCCAACTCACGCACATGCCTTGCATAAGTCTTTTTCAGGCTGACATCGTTTTATCAGGCCAAACCTCATCCACACCGACTTTGCAAAATTCCCCAGGTCGCTGGCATATTGAATGGCATTATGCTCTTCGAAGATATGCTTGGCAAGGACACCATGGAGGTGTATTTTCTGGTCCTTGGCCTGTAATTTGCGCTGATTGTTGTCCTTTGCATCACGCGTGGAGTCAGAGAAGAGCTTGCACCATAAGTCTGGCTGGTCAATGAGGAGCTGGATCAGCGAGTGAGTCCACGCATGATTAGAGTCCCATTTGATGTCGGGTGCTCTTTTCTTTTTCTTAGCTTTCACAGCTTCCCCATCATTGCTAACTTCATCCTCAAGTTGTTGGGTGGATTTGTGACTCCCAATAGCTTCGGTGGCTTCACTGACCTTGATACTTCGAATAACACGTTGGGATTTACTAGAAGGGTTTGCTGGCATTTGGCATTTAGCTTTAGGCATCCGGACAGACAGTGGTGGATAGTCAGAGCCTTGTAAAAACTTTTTTTAATTACAAGTATAATAGGACATTCGAATGCCTAAAAAAATGTCACGAAAAAAACAGCGAAAAAAGCCACAAAAGGGGCCCCAGCAGCACTTTTCCAATTCCTGTTTTTCTGGCGCTTTTTCCAAAAACACCTCAAAAACACCTCAAAAACATCGACGAAAACTTGGACGAAAATGCCACGAAAACGCAAGCGTGAAACACCCTATTGGTCATGCGGCTACAGTAGTTTATTCAAATTGTATCATAATTCTCTATAATTTGATATTCATATAGTCCATATTGTTTCAAATGTTTCTGTCAACCCAGTTCTACAAAAAGAACCAAGAATCTCATGTGATTACTAATTCTCACTCTGGTGTTGCAAGTGACACTGGAACACTGTAGCCTACCTACCACATACTCGCGCTTGAGGCTTGTCTTGGACTTCTTCCGGCACAATCACGTGACCTTGTGGACGTGAGCAACCGGAAGTTCCCCTATTCGGAGGCTTCCGCGGGTCTTGTTCCTGCCTGACATATCCCTCTCCCTCCAAACCCCCTACAGAGCTATTTGTCGACTCCCCCCATCTATCCATTAATCAGTACTGTAAGGCTTTCGCGTCCAACGTAGCTTATCCAAATCACGAGGGACCCAACCTGGTAATTGCTCGCTGCACGCAAAATCTCGGAATCTACACCATGAATTGGTACAAATATTGATATAGATGTGACACTCCAAACAAGCTTTCCCTGCATTTTCTACCTCAAAGTCCAATCACGGTGTCATCTCAACGCGCAACTGCAAAATCCTACATGCGAGCTTGAAACATTTGCCGACGTGGCCATGTCGACTGCATAAATAACGACGTCACCAGTCCGATGCCCTGATTCCTGATTCTCTCTAGACTCGGCTTGCCATTTGGCCCCAGGGTGAAGGTGTGCTCGTATAGAGCCCGCAGCCTTATCCCACGGTCAACGCGCTCCTGCCTCTCTACAGCTGGCTCTCCTCCATCACTGCTCGCCCATCTCTCTGCTCTTCTTGCTCCTCTCGACTCGCTGCGGTCCCTTGCAAAGACCGGCAGCATGCTCCTGCTGGAACCCTCGCCCAAATCGGGCTGCAGGTCCACGGAGGTACACTTGTTTGTGTTTTTGCGAGGGCGGCTGCCCCCGCGAGATAAGCGGCCGAGGACCTCTTCACTCTTGAGCCTTTCCCTAGCCCTGGCCTTCCCCTTTCCGAGTGGCGACCGACGGTTGCCTCGAGGAGAGAGCCGTGGGGGCGGTGAGGGGGTGGCCCGTGGAGATGGGAGCACGGGCATGGGGAGCGGCAGGAGTGGCGGGTTGGGCTGCGGCGGGATGGGCTGTGGCGGGAATGCGGCATCTAAGATTACGTGACTAAGGAAAGACAGGCAGGAGACAGCGGGTATGGACATACGGTGGAACTGCGGCGGGAACACGGGCACTGGGAATGGGTATTGTAGGAGGGCCGGATGAGGCAGCGGTATGGGTGCTGCCACAATAAGATGCCCCACCCCCTAGAGGGCGCAGTGGTATTGGGTGCATCCTCGTCCTGGCTCAGAGGCCGTGCGTGGCAACAGCAGATACCGAGCTGGTGGAATGAGGGGAGGTTCATATCAGCGTTCATAGTTGCTGCGCACAACAATTGCTATGAAACCCGGTCTATATGTAGCATTTCTACAGGGGATATGGCAGACAAAGGGCTGCCGACATCTCTCACACGGTCGCATATCCATTGTTTGCGAACGATGGATACACGCCTAAGGTTCAATTGCTCTAATATAGTGAACAAAGGAAGGTTCTCAAGCAACGAATGTTCGAACCACAAGAACCGCAAGAGATGGTGTGGCGTAACACATCGATCCCAACGCCTGCGTGCACGGACCATGGCCCGGTTACTAAGCGAAAGCGTGCGTGTCTGCGGAAGATCCGAAGGAAGTAAGTATCTCATACGCTTGCCACTGGATCTTTATAAACCCGTGTCTGGCCTAGTAAGTTGACCCTTCGTGACGACGATACGGTAAGCGGCCGCGAGGGCGAACAAACCCAACAAGAAAAAACTTAGCGCAAATTGTAATTTTTGCCTCTGATAACCTTTAGAACCACTGTCTTCTAATCGTTACCATAGCGAGGTTGGGCTCAGGTCAAACAATCACTCCATATCCGACTCATTGATTGCTCTTTAGCCGGTTTAGCCAGCAGCTTAGGCGGTGTATTTATGTCGATCAGAGCACATCAAGAAGAATCGATAAAGTAATGATCATTGTGATACAAGGGTAGAAGCCTCGGCCGCCGTGGCCATTAAGTATGCACACCAAATCGTACTACGCTAACCTCCTCCCTGATCTAAACCAGAGCTGCTTCATCCACATGTGCGTGGCGGGGATCGTAATGGATATACAAAACATTCATAAATCGAAATCGAAGTGGTATTTTAGAGCACGCTCCCGGCGATGGCGGCGGTCTGTAGTGTGGTGAGCTTGGAGAATGAAAGTTAGCACTCGAACGCAGAAGGTAGGGTAGAGACTCACTGTGGCGACTAGGAGGGCGGGGATCGCGCCCTGGGCGATCGTAGTTTTACGAGATGGTGCGAAAGCTACCATAACACCAATTTGTGTTCCGAGGGAAGCTGAGCCACAAGCCTACGTCAACATCACTGCAAATACTTAGAATGTCACAACGCACCCAAAGACGCAGTGTTCGCCAACGCGAACGAGATCACTGCAAAACCTCTGGCGCTGAAGGGCGCTGGGCTGGCCATGATCTTCGCCAACGACGCGAATGCGAAGTCCGAGCTCACGAGCAGCTTACCGGAGACGATGTACGCGAGGTTAAAGATCTCGTGCCGTGGCATACCGAGGAAGGCGGTGAGCGGGAAGAGTGGCCATGCGACAACTTGGTGGAGATCAAGAGCATGGACTCCGAATCCACGGAAAATCCAGATGAGGGTGCCGTCCACGAAGACGAGTAGCGCAAGGATGGTGAAGAAATTTGTGCTGAAAACATGTCAGTATTGTAGTAAATCATTCCAAGGCCGTCACAGGACGTACAGCACCAAGCCTGCGACTCTCAGCCCAACCAAAGCACCATCACTCAAAGAATCGAGGAGATCATGCGCCTTCCTCAAGTTCAACTTCTTCCGCCCCGCACAGGTACTTTCACGTGAGCGGGTGAGCGGCTTCGAGGGATCTGCCTCAGGGAATACAATCTTGGCGTTGATGATTGAAGCGGGAATGACCATTGCAGACTGCGCAAGGAGACTTCGTAGGGGGATGGCCATTTTGGTGGCGTAATTTCCCATCATGAGAGAAGAGACACTGGACATGGCTGGCGAGAGATAAGTGGGCGGACTGACGAATCAGAAAGTCAAGCTTACAGGTGGCCATGACGGCGAAGAGCTCGGTGTCAGTCATGCTTTCAATGTAAGGGCCGATGAGGATGGCGCTGTTGACTTGTCCAAACCACGGCGACCAGATCGCAACAAAAGTTTCTGCACCGGAGGCCCCCAAGACTTTTTGACCGAACCATGCACTTGAGATACACGTCAACGTCATGCTGGAACCGAGATCAGGAAACGTACAATTGCTTCGTGAGCCACTGCATCCAGTTGAACTGTGGCGCGTATTGAGTATGAAGGCGCCCAGAAGAAATGGGCGTCACTCACGAAATAGAGCATCTGCATAAAGGACGCAACAAAAATGATAACACCAAGCTACAAGGGAACGAGTCAGGAACGTTGTTCGACAAGTCTGTGGACAAGCTCACCCCAGAGACGAAGAACCATCCCTTTGCTGTGGTGTCTGCGTCAAAGATTCCAGCGGTCGCCTGGACGGCGCAAGTTGCGAAGTCGCCAACCGCCGCGTTAAACCAGGCGAAAATAGCAAATCCAGCGGAAGACTTGAGAACGAAAAGCGCAAGCGCCTGCTGGAGGATGATCGAGACAGGAATGCGGGTCCTGATATAGTTTGAGTACGAGCGTTGTGACAAGGTGTGTAGCATCTTACCAATTGATGGCGCCGCGGTTGTGCGAAAGGCCGCAGATGGTAATCGGGAAAAAGTATACCCCAGCAAGAGAGATAACACGATCAGTAACCGTTGTGCCCTGGTGCAGAAACGTGATGAGCTTGGACATCGTCGCAACAAGACTAGGATCGCACCTCTGGTCTTTGGAAACCGAATGCGGAACCAAACGTAATTGCTACCGCGCCTAACCAAAGCAGAGCCAGACGTCCACGAGAGGGGATGTTCGACACGGGATTCGCGAGGGCTGTAGTCCAGACAGCCGAGACAGGACGGGACACGAGTGTTGCCGGGACAAATCGGAACACAATAACGAGAACAAAGAACCAGGCCCAGAGAGATTGCACGATCCTACGCAGAAATTGGTTGAGATAATCGTGGCGGGCACGAATGGCTGAGACTTACCAGCGATGCCGTGTCCGAGGAATGATGATGGAAGATACCCACCAAGCCAGAACGACGATTGCTATGACTGGCCAAGCGAAAGTGCCGATCTTGCCCGGCTTGCGGAATTCAGTGGAGGCATCGCGGTCGTCGTCCTCTTCTTTCGAGAGGAGAACGTCATGCGTGACTCCTTCGGGACTACCAGTAGACCTGCCCTTCTTGAGGGAGTCGACGGAGGAAGACGACAGACGGCGTTCCTTTCCCGAGGACGAGGCTGCAGATGGGAGAGGTGCAACCTGGATGGACGGGCGGGGAGCGGCGAGATTCATTTCCATGTCAGTCATTGTGATCCTTGGAGCAAAGCACTGAAGCAGTGGTCGCGGGACGGGGTTGAGAGTCAACCATGGTGGGAGGTGCGTAGCGGCTTATATAGGTTGGGAGGAAGAATATTCTTGAAGGCGTCTGATGGACCGAAAGCAACCAGGGCGAGATCGAGATTAACGATTTAGTCCCTGATTCTTTATGTGCTAGTGCGAAACGTAAACATCAGTCGCCGCCAAAGTAAAAGAGTGTGAATGCCGCTCGCTAGTCGATCACACCCCAAACAGGCGCCCTGCTACTGGACCAATGATTGTATCACAATGTCCCCTTGTTCTTGTAGGAGCTATATACGCCGGATAGTCTCGCAGGTGTACGTCGACTTTGACCTTGTGCCACGGCCCCCTCTAGTGCCTAGGAAATGGAAATCAGAGAGATAGCGAATCGAAGCAATCTCGCCTGGGAGCGTCGGCTAGTAATGCTTCCGGTGCCACGCTAAGTCGAAACCAGTCAATACAACAAGCCAGCGGGAGAAGAATTAAATACAATGGAGTTTTTGGCAATCCATAACGGGTCACAACAAGGGGAGGACTGGTGCAGGGAAGGCATCAGTGCCCACGTGCAGCCACGTGTCTGCAGGAAATCCTGGCGAGTGCTATCTTCTCTGGGGAAACTATGTACAGCAGTAGTAGTAAGTAGCTGACATCGTACTGGTAACGAACGAACCTTTGTCGCCCGACCGTCACAATTATTAGGTACTTAGTTTTCTTAAGCGTGTTTCCGAAATGAAAGGATTGATACAGCTGAAGCACGGCGTTTCCCGGGCCTTGGGTACGAATACTCACGTAGAATCTTCAAGCACTGATTTAGGTTTGTTTGATCCCGCGTGACCTGTGGGAAAAGCTGTTGTTGAACGTGAAGGGGAAAGCAAGGGAGAAAGGGTGTCACCGTCGACGCAGCTCAAGGTACAGATGGACAGGCACATATGGAGGTCGTCGCGACGCGTCACGGCTGAGTCAATATCCTCTATTCACGCTGTCACACCCAAATACTGCGGCTGAGCAGGCGTGCTGTTTAGCTTCAGCCAAGGCCGCACAAGTGATTATAACGGTGCGAGTCCGAGGACTGTCTAATTATGGTAAAGTTCTGTTTCCTGTGCTGAAATTGCAATTCGATTCGCGCGGCGTAGTCCTTTCACCTCTTCGGGTTGGAACTTATTCCACGGCCTCTGTATCACGGATTAAGCCCACTATCCCACCCGCTAACTAGGCATCGGCACTGTTGCGTTTACAACAACTGTTCCCCATCTCGATAGCCTGTTGATCCTCGTTTCTGGATGGACGGAAAGCCCGCGGAGAACCTGCAAACCCTTGAATCCTGAACCAATGTAGGGCTTGAACCCTATTTGTAGCAAGGCATACGCGTACCGGCGTTTACTCTCTCCTCTCAGAACTATAATATTGGCACTCCAAAGCAGCAGGGATCGACG
The DNA here is from genome assembly GCA_015179125.1 of Gautieria morchelliformis. Lineage (NCBI taxonomy): Eukaryota > Fungi > Basidiomycota > Agaricomycetes > Gomphales > Gomphaceae > Gautieria > Gautieria morchelliformis. The sequence continues at coordinate 64,845 of WHVA01000517.1, read as the reverse complement.
AAGTTGGTACATATTGACGGTCCGGCGCCAACGACCTCGCTTCCAAGTTTCAACAACCTGACATCAGATGCTGATTTTGTAGAAAAATAAACCTCGATGTGATTGGCCGTTCCTGCATTGCCATGTTCACCACAATTTAACGGGACCCTGTCTTCACATTCATCGTTACTTGACCTTTGACGGACCGCGATAAATTCGGAGCGGATACAGGCATGAATGCAGTATACTATAGAATTCATCTAAAGTGACTCGCATCGTCGGTCCGGCAATCCATAGAACTATTCTTAAGTGCGCAGACATCATACATTACAGTAATGTACTGAATTACGTTTCGCCCCCAGGGTGACGTGACGTCGACACTAGGTAGTAGGTGCGTGCAGTTCTTCGCATCGAGAAGACCGTTTGCATTTAGCTTAAATCCGTAAATAGGTACACGATGAGCATAGCGATCACAAAAATTTTTAGGTTGGGCAGGGTCAAATAAGCAATCAAACCTCAAACAAACCTGCTAGTGTGCGCCTGTGTCAAAGATCGACGCAGTGACAGACGCGCATGCCACCCAGTTCAATGCTGATGACTGTCCGGGGAAACGAGAACTACAGTAAATGTAGGACGTTGATTTAATTATCGAAGGCAAGACATGTCAGCAGGTCTGGTGCATGCGTAGCTTCTGAATGATAGGGCCGCTCACTTCAATCAATACATTGCACGCGGCCGAAGCACGGCCACACGAAGCTTCCTGAGATCTTGGAAATAAGAAGTGTGGTTGATAAGTGTGGCTGATAAGCAAGGATTGTGACCACCTGCGGGGAAATCTTGACAGCGGCACAAGCTTCGTCTTAAGACTACTCTCGCACGGAGAGTAAACTCAAAGTCGTCTCCATGTCTTGTGAGTGAGCTGGGGAACTGGCATCTCCGTATAAATAGGAAGCATGAATGATACCGGTATCTGCTCACCGAGGACCCGTAGCCCATACATTACATAGTACGCAAGTTAATTGGGCAAGCGATTATAAAAATAACCACTACGGTGGAAATTTCTAGCTCTCAAAGAATCCAGGTTAGAATGTGAATCCAAATGGGATTATGAACTGCATACCCACACCATTGTTCAAAGGAGAACATTCATGAACCAGACAGCGTCGAACCTGGATTAAATCGCACGTGCGATTTACGGACTGGACACGTTGCGCAACTTCATTGGTTTGATATGGTATGTCAACCGACGACCGCGGGTTTCACCCTGCCCATGGTGCAGCTAGCCAGGGTGCGCTCCACGGGCTGGAAGTTCTTCGCCTATAAGTAGTAAACCGCATACTGCTAAGCAAATGAGAACCAGCGTACTCGGACGTCCTAAGTTGGGTCCGATGTCCCGTCGATTACGACATCACGTGATGTATCGTCACGCAGAAGCTCAGAACGCGGTTACACTGAGTAGTGACTGTCAACCAAGCAGGCGTCGGGGAGATTAGTACGGCATGGGAGGGAGATGACTCCATGGGGGATGCCTTGTCTGTAAGCCCTGAATGACATAACACAGGCCAGCCAACCAACACGTATTTTTGCTAGTCAAGCATGGGATATTGGACACTTTAGCAGACACATAATGGCAGGTATGTCGCTCGAATCGACACCAGAGATGTCGGGACAGTCGGGTATTTGGGAGTCGTGGCGGAATGTTTTCAGGTTGTGTCCAGCGAGGGTCCTCGAGCAACTGGAATGGGACATCATCGGAGTAGAACCAGGACAGCAACTTGACACAGGTGGAATAAATAAGCCACACAGTGCTGAGCTATAGTTGTCTTGACCTAGCCGTATTTGGTTGCAGCGGATACGACGAAACGAATAAAATTTCAAGACTACGGTAGTACTAGTGAATGACACTCTAAGCGGACCGAATCACTTACATAGGATGCCACACGTTCAATTGAGCTCATCACGGTTCGCGAGAAGACACACAGTAGAGTCAGAAGAGCAGTTCAGGGGAGGGAGTCACGTGACTGAATTCACCGGTTTAAGTACCCTTCGCCCACCCACCGCCACTCACCGGTCACATCCTTACTCCAAATACCAGCACTCACAATCCCCATTGTCCCCGTCGCAGCGCCACAACCTTGTGCCCCTTATTAACCCACCAGAACCCATGAGCCCCAACGAAATAGCGTTCAAGTTTCTTAGCGCCACGCTAAGTCGCGGTGTCACGCGCCCTCCAGACGACTCCTATGGTGACGGTGAGGCGTGGGCACAGGCAAGCCGTGCCAGATCCTGGCATACCTCTCAACTTCACCCCCACCTTCAACGTCACTCAGAGGACGTTGTTGGTCTGACTCGTGCGGGTGGCGATCTTAGCGCCGAGTCTGGTGCTACGGACGCCACTAGGTTGAAATCGAAGCGTCGCGGTGAAGATGCTTTAGAAAATACTGCGCCCGCGAAAAGACTACGAACCTGCGGTCATGATCCGCATGTCGAGGCGCACATGCCCACACCGACGGGATTGCGCTTTGATGCCTCATGCGATGGCATGTGTGCGTCGTCCTCGCCTTTGTCAAAATGGCAAATGCCCAGAACGTCTCCTTTGGGTCCGAGGACTTCAACATACCGCCGACGTTCCAGAGAGTCTCCGCAGCCGAGCAGTGACCTCAACAAGCCTAGTTGGTTTCGTCATTGTGTTCGTCGGAACTTTTACTCAGAGTATGTTTCGCATTGACTTGGCTGTTTGTGATTGCTGAAGGCCTTTCCCCAGTATTAGCATGCGCATCCCGGACGCCGAAAGCGCGCAATGGTGTGACGATCTCCATGGTACAGGCCTTCAAGCGGTCTTGCATCCTACATACCGATGTCCACACCTGTATCACCCAAGTGATCCTGAGTATGACGAAGAATGGCCAGATGAGTCGTGGAGTGACGAAGAGTGGAGCGACAATGAAGACACGTTGCCTGCCTCAAACGAGGACCAAGTTGAGGCAGACGTGAGAATCATCACTGCCGAAGAGCCATCGCAAGCGTGTTCCAGCAAGACTTTCACGTTTGTGCATTGGAATAATTGGGGAGCTTCAAATTCAAACATGTTCCACTCACCCCATTCGTGGGATGCCCCAGATAGCCTTGGCGCAGATGCAAAGGAACGCCGTGGTGGTGCATTGTCAGAAACCACCGGTATTGTGGCTGCAGCCTGATGGAGATCCAGCCTGTGGGCTATAACCTATCGACTTTACGCTTGGCCAGTCTGCTTTGAACCGAGTAAGGCTGGCTTAAATTAACATGGCCGTAACTGCGCCTGGTTGTCTGGGAATCAACCATAAGTATACTGGCAGGATTTGCGCCATGCCGCAACGCGCATCTGCATCTGTTCTGGAGTTCGATGCTTTCGGTTCTGTGGCCCGTCATATGCACCATACTGGCTATCTTCGTCTTCGTCCCTCTCACGGACATTGTACTCCTAGTATTAGGACCTGTTGTTTGTTTGTTTGTTGTAGAATCAACCAATGATCGATTGATCGATTTCGATCTGTTTTTACCAGAAAGTGTGGGTCCTGTAGACTTACTTTGGGTAGTCATCCTATTGGGTTAGCCCACCGAAAGGTTCCTCAGAAACATCGCATGCAGCGGGACTGGATAGCGGTAGGCAGTAGTTTAGCTACGCTATATACCAATGTATCTGATGTTCAACTGTTATACCGAGACCAGAAATACAGGGCCATACTCAAAATACTAATCTAGATGCGCCAAATCCCAGCCAATTCGAGGCAAATCTGCGCATTTGCCCTTTGGTATATAGTCTCACTAGTTATCTGGCGATGTCAGGCGAGTACGGGAAGTCTTTTATCTCACCATATCTGGCTAGCCAGAGTCAGTTTTCACTGGGCCTACCTGAAGAGTTTCAACAATCTATATATATATATCTGGTACCGTGACAAGGCATTCTTATGTGGAATAGCATTTTGTGATCAACTTGAAATAATCAGTTGCTTTGGCTTTCTCGCTTATGCTAAAATTTCCTATATTGCAGCAAACCGTCAAGAGAGGGACGAGACTCATGAATTCTGTGCGTCTTTAATTCTCCCCGCGGCCTACCCAATTGTTCTGTTACTCAGTCATATCTCATATTTTCTTTCATCAGACGGGTAAGTAGTTTGTATGGAGTTCCCTGCAGACACCCTGGAGTCATGTTATGCATATCTCCGCTGTCCTTTTTTTCTTTGCATGAACCGTTTGATGCTTCTACACCACAGCACCTTCGCTAAGCTTCAAGCACCACCAATCATCTGACACTCGCACGTGCAGAGATAGACGTGCACGGGTGAATACTGCCATGCATGCGGGCCTGCGGCCGGCTATGTTATCATCTGCCTGAACGATGAGAGAGACCACGAGACCATGTTGCAGCGCCACTATCTCAGGAGAGTACATGTAATACGAGGGAGCCCCCGATCGGAGCAAGCCATTGCTGGGAAACAATGTGGATCAATCTAAATGGCTACGGGACCGATTATATTAGTTGACATGGATAGAGCTTGTCTCTGCCGCCTCAAACGAGACGGATCATCCAGGAGACTAGCAATTGCATTGGCGTGGCTGCGGACTTGGGAATTTCGATCTTGATGTTGGCCCAAGATATTGAATGTTCCTTTCAAATGTCGATAATGTTGTACAAATTCGTCAGAGCCCCGGGTTAAGCAATGCTCCACCAGGATCAATGCCTTAATAAGGAGGTGGAGGTGAGTAACAAGGCAGGAACGCAAAGCTAATACTCAGCGCACTTGAATGATTTCCGTCGGTTTCTGATTAGAAGCCCTCAATCCGAACCGTTCATCCAAGTTTTTGAATATATTGCTCAACTGCGCATGGCTGCAAGTAAAATTCAGTTCCTGAGGCTGAGGGTCCAGGTTGCAGTTGTAGATCTCAAACCTTTGAAAGGTCATCTTCGCCACTTCATCCTTTTCCAGTTCTAGGATTCGTCTCGCTTTGTAAGTATAGTACCATAGAATTCATGTGTTATCAGCCTACAGCATAAATTTAAATGGCCAAATATTGACGACTCACGGCGTGCAACTTCGTCGATGACCTTGCTCAATGAGCAAGCGGCGTCGGATATCTTCCGACCAATTTGCCGTTCAGTGACATTTTCGGAAAGATTGCCGTTTTGAAGCTTTAGAGGCTCCACGAGACTCTGACTGATACATATACAGAACCTCACGAACTCCAAGGAAGCATTGGGAAGACACCTGAAGGTTAAGGTGAGCGCCTTGAAATGTACGTACAGTATAATTAGAATTGTGGCCTCGAGAAAATACTCTACACTAACATGGCATGTTTCGTGTGATCCGCGACGGGTATCTATTGCCTGGCGCAGTGTTTGATAGATCATCTTCTGGATCCGTGCGCGTGTAACCCTGAAAATCGACAGTTATAATAGAGATATGAACATAGGACAGAAACTGACTCGTAATGCGTCATACCAGAGGCCTCTAGGACGCGGTCGGAAGTTGGCTCATCGAGAATCATGAGTCGGCAACCTGAGTCCTCGTTGGCAACATCAGAGTTTGAATTTGTGAAAATATATTCCAGGGATGATAATACAGGCATAGCGGGCCTTGAAGACAAGAGTCAACCAAGTCTGAGGAAAGGAAGATTGACGCTGCTGCCTCGTGTTGTGACTATATACTGGTCTCAGAGAGAAGGACACGTGGTATATATAATTGATGCGTTCGCAGTCTTCTGGCGATATACACCAATAGGCGCACTCCTGATGAAATGCGAGTGGAGGGTCAGTGATGATGTCTAGAAGCACGATTACATTACAGTAGTAAGGATTCACAGGTTCACAGTTTCTCCACATTTGGATATTCCTTTAGCTGATGGGGCAGGTAGCAGTGGGAAGTCCGATAATAACACGATGCTGTAAGTGAACCCTCCTATTCGAGGGATCAGAGCTCCTGCATTAATGTTGGCAACGAATCAGTAGGCCGGCTTTCATGCCGCCTTACATAAACGACGAGGATCTCAATGAATTTTTCGCTTCCGGTGAAATGAGAGCGAACTAACCTAACTATATAAGTAGTCACATGCATGCGAGCACCCTAGATGGATCCGTGCCAGCATTATTGTCGTGGGGGAGTGCAAAATGATGGAGATGGAAGCGTAGGTACATTCAATGGTAGTAGTATTACTTCATCATATCACTGTGGGTAGTCAACCTATTCAATTGGGTTAACCCACCGAATTCGCGAAGGTTCCTCAGAAACATCGCAACGGGACTGGATAGCGGTAGGCAGTAGTTTAGCTACTAGTTGACCCCTCTGGTCCAATCTATTGCTATATGCAAATGTATCTGATATTCAACTATTATACCGAGACCAGAAATGGCCTAATACTCATGATACTAATCTAGATGGTGCGCCGGATCCAAGTTCCAACCAGCCATCAATTCGAGGCAAATCTGCGTATTTGCCCTTTGGTATATATAGTCTCACTAGTTATCTGGCGGTGTCAGGCGAGCCTTGCGGGAAGTCGTTTTTATAACTTTATGCTGCATATCTCACCATATCTGGCTAGTGTCATGTCAGTTTTCACTGGGCCTACCTGAAGAGGTTCAACAATTTATATCCGGTACCGTGACTTGCATGCATCCTTAGGTGGAATCGCATTTTCCGATCAGCTTGAAATAATCAGTTCCCTGCAGACCGTCACCCTGGAGTCATCATCATATCTCTGCGCGCTGTCCTTTTCCTTTGCATGAACCGCCTGATGCTTCTACACCACAGCACATTCCCTAAACACCATCAATCATCTGACACTTACACGTGCAGAGATCGACCTGCACGGGTGATTACTGCCATGCATGCGGGCCTGCGGCTATGTTATTATGTCGACTGCCTGAACGATATGAGAGACCACAAGACCATGCTGCAGCGCCATTATCTCAGGAGAGTACATGCAATATCAAATTACTAGACTGGGTAGAGATAAAACTCATACCAGTACGAGGGAGCCCCCGACCGCAGCAAAGTGCCATTGCCGGGAAACCATGTGGATCAATCTAAATGGCCACGGGACCGATTAGTTGACATGGATAGCGCTTGTCTCTGCCGCTTCAAATGAGACTGGTCATCCAGGAGACTAGCAATTAGATTGGCGTGGCTGCGGACTTGGGAATTTTGATGTTGGTCCAAGACATTGAATGTTCCTTTCAAAACTCGATAATGTTGTACAAATTCGTCAGAGCCCATGAGTAAGCAATGCTCCACCAGGATCAACGCCTTAATAGGGAGGTCGAGGTGAGCAACAAGTAAGGAACGCAGAGCTAATACTCAACGCACTGGAATGATTTTCGTCGGTTTCTGATTGGAAAACCTCAATCCGAGCTGTTCATCCAAGTTTTTCAAAATGTTGCTCAACTGCGCAGGGCTGCAAGTAAAAACCAGTTCCTGAGGCTGGAGGTCCAGGTTGCAGTTGTAGATCTCAAACCTTTGAAAGGTCATCTTCGCCACTTCATCCTTGTCCAGTTCTAGGATCAGCCTCGCTTTGTAAGTATAGTCCATAGAATTCATGTGTTATCAGTCTACAGCACAGGTTTAAATGGCCAAACATTGATGACTCACGGCGTGCAACTTCGTTGATGACTCCTGTCAATGAGCGAGCGGCATCGGATATCTGCCGACCAATTTGCCGTTCCATGAAATTTTCGGAAGGTTTGCCGTTTTGGAGCTTTAGAGGCTCTACGAGACTCTGACTGATACATATACAGAATCTCATGAACTCCAGGGAAGCATCGGGAAGACACCTGCGGATTAAGGTGAGCGCCTTGATATGTACATACAGTGTAATTAGAATTGTGGCCTCGAGAAGATACTCTACACTAACATGGCATGTTTCGTGTGATCCGCGACCGATTTCTATGGCCTGGCGGAGTGTTTGATAGATCATCTTCTGGATCTGTGTACGTGTAACCCTGAAAATCGACAGTTATAATAGAAATATGAACATAAGAAATAAACTGACTCGTGATGCGTCATACCAGAGGCCTCTAGGACGTGGTCAGAAGTTGGCTCATTGAGAATCATGTGTCGGCAACAGCCCTCCTTGGCAACATCAGGCTTTGAAGTTGTGAAAATAGATTCCAGGGATGACTCTAGTACAGGCGGCATAGCGGGCCTTGAAGACAAGAGGCAACTTGAAGGTCTGAGGAAGGGCTTAGGGAATGATTGACGCTGCTGCCTCGTGTTGTGACCACATACTGATCTCAGAGAGAAGGACACGTGGTATATAAAATCGATGCGTTCGCAGTCTTCTGGCGATATACATCTACATAGGCGCACACCTGAGGAAATGCAAGTGGAGGGTCAGTGACGATGCCTAGAAACACGCCACGATCACATTACAGTAGTAAGGATTCATAGGATGAATCCCAGTGTCTCCACATTTGGATATTAATCCTTTAACTGATGAGGCTGGTAGCAGTGGGAGGTCCGATAATAACACGATGCTGTAAGTGAACTCTCCTATTCGAGGGATCAGAGCTCCTACCAACGAATCAGTAGGCCTTCACACCAGATTACTGTCACCGCGTGAAACGCAAGTTCGCGTTTTTTGTTATGATTACAGCGTATTCAGAAAACATTGTCAAAACCTGAGTTCGAAGGTAGAATCACCGAATGGTTATTATGATTGCTACGTAGGGTAAGTAATACGCACGTACCTGAGTTCGAAGGTAGAATCACCGAATAGAGTTCTACCTTCGAACTCCGACTACTATGTAGCTGCTAGAGACTGACTAATCAACACGCATGACCAATAGCGACACACCCCCTGATGAAGTCAAGCTCCCAGCTAGAAGAGTCCCATAGCGCGTCGGTGTCGTTCCAATGACTCGCGCGGTAGCGCCTTTGTTAATAGGTCCGCCGGCATATCCTTCGTAGGTACGTAGCCTACTCGGATGAGCCTTTCTGCGACCTTTTCGCGTAACCAAAAGAACCGAAGGTCGAGGTGTTTCATACGCCCGTGGTGCTCCGGATTTTTGGCTACGGACAGGGCGGATTGGTTGTCTATGTGGAGACAGGATGGCTTTTCGATTGTCGATCCAAGTTCGTCGAATAGGTTCCGCAACCATACGATCTCGGTCCCGGCTAGGGTGGCGGCAACAAATTCGGCTTCTGTTGTAGAAAGTGTGACTATATTCTGCAATTTGCTGGCCCAGCTGACCGCTCCTGTCCCGACTTTGGCTAGGAATCCGGAGGTTGATCTGCCGTTGTCAGGATTCCCCCCATGGTCGGCGTCCGCCCACGTTTGGAATGCGTCAGTCGAGTTGTTAGGGGCAAAGGTGAGCGCAATGTCTATAGTTCCTTGCAAGTATCGTAGGAGATGTTTCACGGCTGCCCAGTGCGCAGGACCAGGGTTTGAGTTGAAGCGGGCGAGGCATCCTACAGTGTATGCGATGTCCGGGCGGGTTGCTATCGCAAGATAGTTTAATGCACCAACTGCGTTCAGGTACGGTGTATTTCGCATCTCCTCTATCTCTTCAGGGGTTGACGGTCCCATGGCTGAACTTAAATTTAGTCCAGGAGTCATGGGTGTGAATACTGGGCGGCAGTCTGCCATGTGGAACCGTTCCAGAATATTCTTTATATATTGCTTCTGCGAGAGCTTCAGCGTCTTCTGTGAGCGGTCGTAATCCACTTCTACACCCAATAGTGATGTCGTTGCTCCCAGATCTTTTAGTTTGAATATCTTGGCAAGTTCGCCCTTTATTCGGTCTAGATCTGGTTTAGAACTTGATACTAGAATTAGGTCATTGACAAAGACTGGAATGACAATCTTCGTAGCATCGTTCGTCCAGATATAAATGCTCGGATCCGATTGGAGACGGTTGAATCCCAGACTTTCTAGTGCGGCCCCGAGTCGCTCGTACCATAGCCTCCCACTCTGTTTAAGCCCGTAAAGTCCTCTCTTTAGTTTGCATACCCAGTCTTTTCCCCCTTGATGATATCCTTCTGGCTGTTCCATGTAAATATTGGCATCATCACCCAGTATTCCATTGAGATAGGCATTTGAGATGTCGACCGATTCAATGTGCGCTCCTTGGAGTGCTCCCTGAGCTAGTATGGTGCGCAAGGCAGCCCATCTTGCTGTGGGAGCAAACACTTCATCGTAATCAATGCCTGGTCGTTGGGTATACCCTTTTGCGACTAGACGGCTCTTGTACTTGTCCAGGGATCCATCTGAGTGGAGCTTTATTCGGAACACCCATCTCGACCCGATGGCTTTCTCTCCAGGTGGCAGCCGCACGAGTTCCCATGTCCCATTGTTTAGGAGTGCTTGGATCTCCGCATCTGTTGACCCTTTCCACAGTTGGTTGTCGGATCGTCGCATCGCTTCTGCAAAGGTTTTGGGGACCCTATCGTCTTTGATTGTCGCATTCAGGGCTATTTCGATGGTTCCTGGTGGAGACATGCCGCCGCTGTCATTGTGGACAAATTCCAAGGCTTCTATGATGGACGTGATCACTGCTGCACCCCCCTCAGGGACTGAGTCATGGTCTGGTGGTGGACGTGGTCGGAGGAATGGGTCATGGAGATGTCGGTAGTCGACCCGAGTAGTATTTCTGCTTGAACGGCGGGGCTCATCAACAGGCAAGTGTGGTTGATCTGGGACTGGTGGGATAGGAGGTGGTGGATCTGGATTGGGGACGGGTTGGTCTTCGAGGCCTTCGTTAGGGGGGTCAGGTGCAGGGTTTGGATCTTGCAGATCTTGAGCGACGTCTGGTGGAACGGCTGCTTCCCTTGGGGTTAGCATGGGCACAGGCAGGAGAGATTCATGGTTAGTGGGATTTGACGTGGATAAGCCTGGGAATTCAGATTCATTGAAGATAACATCGCGAGATATGATGGTGCGTTTTGTGATGGGATCAAAGCAGCGCCAGCCCTTGTACCCAGTTTCAAAACCAAGGTATATGCACTTTCGAGTCCTTGGTTGCAATCCATTTCGGTCTCCTTTCTGCACATGGATGTAGGCGGTGCACCCAAATGTGCGGAGCATACCAAGGTCTGGCTTGTGACCATGCCAGGCTTTGTAGGGTGTCATGTGTGGGAGAGCAGCAGTTGGAGTGGCGTTGACGATACGCACTAATAGTTTCAGGGCATCCCCCCACATCATCGCTGGTAGGCGAGCTTGCTGTAGCAGTGCGACCGTTCCCTCGATGAGAGTACGATTCGTGCGCTCTGAGATTCCGTTTTGTTGTGGTGTGGCTTTCATAGTGTGCTCATGAATTATACCTCGGCATTTGAAGTGTTCGTCCCACTTTTGTCCTATGTATTCTCCACCTTTATCATCTCTGAACCTTCTCACCCTCGAGCCCGTTTGGTTCTCGGCAAATGCTTCGTAGGCGCAATATGCATCAAAAGCCTCATCCTTCGTTCTTAGAAGGTATACACATCTATATCTCGTGTGGTCGTCCGTGAACGTTATCCAGTAGCGATGCCCAGATGCAGTGCGGACTGGCAGTGGTCCGTGTACATCTGAAACAATAAGGTCGAGTGGTTTCGAGGCACGGCTATTAGTCCTTTTTGGGAAGGGATCGCGGTGTTGCTTCGCGGCGATGCATGGTTCACAGAGGGTCGGTATGTTTGTGCATGAATTTATTTTTATTCCATGAGCCATGTCATGGTCTAGCAATCTCTCCAGACATGCCAATCCAATATGGGCAAGCCGTTTGTGCCATAGTGGGCGATCCTCTAACGATGAGGCGACAAGGGCCTGTTCTGAGCTGGGTACGGTGTTTCCTATCAGGTAACCTGTGCCATTCCGCACTGCGGCGTAAAAACGCAGGTTCCCCCCTTGGAAGAACGAGATGTGATCCTTTATAATACTGACTGTGAATTCATGATGTGTAGTGAGGTGCAGAACAGCGAGTAGATTGTTTTGGAGAGAAGGTACGTGTAAGACTTTTGAGAGGATAACATTTTGCGCCACCTTCCCATTTATTATGGGTGCAAATAATATTCGGCCCTTTCCCGCTGAGTACACCACTTCATTCATTGCCAGTCGAATGGGTACGCGATATGGTTCGTAGTCATGGAACCAATGGCGATGCGGCGTCATATGGCTAGTGGCGCCTGTATCTGTGTTCCAATGTAAGTCAGCATTGTTGCTGGTGGACGATGAGGGTAGGGGCCGCAAACTTGCGTTTCCGGCAAGTTCTTGTGTTACTGAGTCAGATATGTTCTCCTCAGCGTTCTCCTTTGCTCGGTTTGCACTCTTTCCATCATGTCTCAATCGTGCTGGTTGAAGCTCTGGATGGACGACCCAGCATTGGTCTGCCGAGTGGCCTCGCTTCTTGCATGCCGTGCACGTTTGGACGGTGGTCTTCTTTCCTCTAGCTATGGTGAGCGCCGTTCCTGACGACACTAAGTTCGCTTGACGCTTCATATCCTCGTTCCGGAAAGCTGTGGAGACGGTGGTGCGATCAAGCGTGCCGATCAGGAGTAGGGATGATGTGAATGCGCCGTACTCGATTTGGTCGAGTCCAGCGATGGCCGCATGAATTCCGATTTCGTCGACGATATTCTGGACGGTGAGTGCGCTGGGTGCTAGAGCTATGAGATCGTTCGTGGCGGTGTTTATACGGGTGATGTAGTCTGTAAGGGATTCAGTGTCCTCTTTTCGTATGTTCAGCAGCTTCTGTATTGCGTGGAAGCGGCTGTTCGCCACTTGGGATCGGTGAGCCATTTTTAGTTTCTTCCACATCTCGACTGGATCGTCCATCACACCCTCGATGTGGACATACTGTGTGTGGGACAACGACTTCAGTAGAATACCGGCGGCTTCTTCTCTCTTCAATAGCCACTTTTCTATCAGTGCTGCGTCGGTTGGTTTCTTCGAGTCTTCTGTGACTATTCGCCACGCGTTGACGGTCATCAACTTTCCTTGCATCGCAACCATCCACGTGTTGTAGTTGGTGCTCGTGAGTTTGATGCCTCTCGCGCAGTTCTCAGTCTCTGAGTCCGACATGATGGGCGATGATGGTTGAGTTCCGGATGGATTTCTTTTCCTTCGATCAAGGCACGGGGCCCATAACCTGTCAAAACCTCAGTTCGAAGGTAGAATCACCGAATGGTTATTATGATTGCTACGTAGGGTAAGTAATACGCACGTACCTGAGTTCGAAGGTAGAATCACCGAATAGAGTTCTACCTTCGAACTCCGACTACTATGTAGCTGCTAGAGACTGACTAATCAACACGCATGACCAATAGCGACAAACATTGACCCACATCGTTTTACCTATTTCTTTCCCATAGGCGCCTAAAGGAGTTTGGTTTGGCCAAAGTATCCTGGCGCTAATTGCTATTTTTGTTGTCGCTCGAAAAGGAAATCCTTTGTGTAGGCTGTACATCCCACCGATCCAGTCGCGGGCGCTCTACACCACCACACAGCTGATACACCAAATGTACCATATCTGGAAACCATGTCGTTGTGCCCCATGTCTTAATTCAACAGTCTTCACCCTCGGCCAACCTCCCCCACTACATTCAGGACACCCAATTATGAGCTTTCTCGCGTTTCCATATCCAGAAATACTGCCACGATGAGGATGATGCCTCTACTGAGACTATCTAGCATCCCTATAGAATCAAAGCCTCGTGCACACTCAGGGACTTGAACTTGCACTTTTAGGTCATAATCCCTTCTGCTTCCTCATGTTCATCGTTTCCCACCCTCATTTGAAAGGATGGCGGTGTGGAACGATGCCATCGATGGGTCATCTTCATCATATGAGGTGAGCTTGTCGTGGTTTGACATTCTCCTGACGCTTGCTCACTGATATAGAATGCTGTGAATATGTATGACCTGGCAGAACCCACGGCCAGAATCTTATATATACACTTGCGGCCTGCTACCCCACCCAACATCACTGCACGAAACTTAGTCCCTCATCTGCATCCCAGATTTTCTTTCTTATATCATGTCTCAGGTGGACCCCTCGGCTGAAATCCAGGCCTTATCAGACCTGTACGTACTTACCACACCGAGTGAGATGCAGAAGAGCTTATCTGCACTAGCTTTGCGGTCAATTCTGTCACCTTCGCAGCGCTTGGTATGTGTACATGCCCCGTCTAATTCCACAATTTACATAGCTAGTTCCACAGCACTGCTCATCTATGACACTCTTCTCACACTGCCATCTGAGATCAGCCACATCTGGTGCAAGACCGTCAAAATAGGCTCCATTTTCTATATACTGGCTCATTACCTGGCCTTTGTGTTTTTTTTTCTCATTAACATATATGCCAATTTATCTAACATTTCCCTTGAGGTGTATTATATCTATGGTTCTCATGTGTAACAACCCTACGGATTAGAATGAGTCTAGTATGACTTTCATTGGTTATGAAGAAGCAACCTAGAGACTCATATATTCAAAGGAAATGTAATACTATAACTCACCTATGTGGTGCTTTCCAAGTTCCTTCTATGATTGGTGTACAAGGTGAGTGATTATACCCATATATTTCTCAGGCAGAAGGATCAACACATTTTATTGTCTAGGCCTTCTGCTAGCTCGCACCTATGCTATTTACCTTCAGAATCAAAGAGTTTTGGGTGTTCTTGGGCTGCTTATTCTTAGTGCTATTGTTATTCAACTGGTATGTCCCTGTGCAGACTTCGTATAAATAGCATAAATTCATTTCACTGGATATAGTACCAGTCTGTTTTGGAAAACTGCAATCTCACTAGTTCACAAATCAATACATTCAATTTGTAAGTAATGACTAGGACTTTCTGCCTAGAGTTATACTAACAATTTCTTCAGATGTAAGATCTAGGGGTCTGTATTTGCCTGATTTTTCTCTGAATACCTTTGACAGTGGCAACCATCAATGGTGTTGCTGCAATCCTTTTTGACACGGGAGTTCTGATAGTAACCATACTGAGCTCAATTCAAACCCTGAGGCTTTGGCAGAAAGGTGAGATTTGGGATAAGAAATCTCTCATTAGTCTAGTGATTTACCAAGGTGAGCATACAACATATTGCTTATACATATGAACATATCACTAATCCACAGGTAAGGCTTTGTCAGATATGGGTATGGAATATATTTCCTATGATATTTCATATGTCTGATTCATATCCAGATTTGTGCTTACAATTACCTTGGCTAGTACTATCACAGGAAAGGTATGCTTACTTATAAACATGTTGAGCACCAGAGTTTACTTGGTGTTCTCTCACAATTCAGGTGTTAAGGGTATGTAAGGTATTGATCATGATAGTACAATGGCTAATTTCAGCTGTTTTGGTAGCTAAGCATTGCTGGCATCTTAGGCTGGCTTCAGAACAGGTATCTTCTCAGCAAGTTAAAAAGAGAGACATGTGATTGTACTAACAGTGCATATGTAGCTTGTCAATAATTATCATCTGCTGCTTTCATCTAACTCTCAAAGAGAGACACAGTCAACTTAACAGCCCCTCATTACCTACTCTTTCATTCACCAGCTTCCAAGCAGCTAGACGAAGTGTCCACAATGCCATAGTGGCTGAATTTGGGAACCCATGCTTGAGCCAGGCACTTGGCACTGGGACCATGGAGGACAGTGAGCAGGAAGGCCTGCAGTCACCTGGTGAGGCTGGGACAACTGGAATAGAGTTGGATGAGTTTCCTTGGTTGACTGGATGTCCTGGAGATGTAGAAATGGCCAGGCAGATCATCTCCGGTGAGCAGTTAGCATCTCCTTCATGCACTGGTTAATGGTTCGGCAGGATCTGGAAGAATAGAAGAGCTTTAATGACAGTATCCAACCTAATGCATCATAGCTGTGATTCCAATACAAACCCACTAGAAACCCACTAGCAGAGCAACATGCAGCCACTTACATCCTACCTTTCTAATCTATTGCAGTGCTTGGAAATTGGTTGCCATAGAAGATGATAGAAGATGTGGCTATCTGCTCACTCTGGGCAACCCATACCATCACAAACTCATAGATACATATATTTTGTGATGTTTCCAATTCGACTGTGTTCGTAATTCATTACTACTGTGCTTCATGAAAATATTGCTTGTGTTTTCTGGCTGGGAGTCAGTGAACTGTGTGCAGATTTGAAAATTGCATCCTGAAAAATATGCAGGGACGGCCTCAGGAAACAAGCTGCATGTAGCATCATGGTACAGTTACGCACTGGCCACAGGCCCCTGAATGCGCACTTGTGTTATTACCTGTCTATTTCTCTTACCCCACTGTCTCTATGCTCCCTCTCGTCACTCCCTAGCATCTTCACCAGAGTTCGCCGCACCCACCGACCACTCCCCCTCTACGTCCACTCTACCCGCTGTTCGCCCCATTCTCCGAACCACTATTCGCTGCTCGCGCATTTCGCCAGCAGGCACGCCATCAAATACAATCGATACCATTCGCCCAGCATGATGGTTCATCATTAACCCCATCATCTTCTTAATCCAACCCCATTGGGTGTTCGTGTGGCCAAAGTGTGTTCGCAGGACGTCCCTTCCATAGGTCGTGCGGGATCAGCCCAGTAAAAGAAGAGTCTGTGCAGGGTAGCATGTATGCGGGTCCCAAGACATGGTTTTGTCCATAAGTGTCTTCGCCACCTTTATTTTCCGTCGTTTCATGTCCGCATTCTTCCCTCACTCTACTGTATGTTTATTCCATCTACTTGGTATCCTGACTGCGCACCCCTATCCGACCCTGACTCATGACGGCCTCTTTCCTATTCGCTGATACCTTACGAGCATTTGATATAAGTAGTTTACATTCACATGTATATTCCCCAGTTCAATTATCATACGTCGTCCATCTTGTGCAAACTTGACCTCACTGTGATCATCATCTTGAGCCTTCTCTTGGAGATTTCTATCTTCGGCCAGCAGAGGACTTAGGCATCACTGGTGAGTTCTCATACTTCATCTTCGTTACCTTAGCCTTCAAACTACTTTCTGTGCTGTTGGCGAAGGGCTCCGAAGGAGCACCTTCGCCGGCGAAGGGATTGTCAAGACTTAGACAGCCCTTCCGTGAGACCTTGCACGTTACATCGTCAAGCACCACGGGCCATTTCGCTACGACTGTAGATAGGGTGAGCCCCATTCGGGCAACCCTCTTACCTTGTGAACATTCATTGGTTCACCTATTCGCCGAACGGCATACTTATTCACAAAAGTTATTCGGGCATTCGCTGTGTTCACTAATACACGATATTAACACCTAAAAACCAATCTTGACAACTTGCACAGGATTGGGAGATGGGAGACCCCCACATGCCCTGCATGTCTGAGGGGTGCAGAAACAGTATTCCACTTCCTCATGAGATGCCCCACGCACGAGCCCCACTGCTGTGCCCTCCGCAGCGCCCTCCCTCGAGATGCACACTCCCTCCCTGCCCTGCTGTCTGACCCGAATGCCACGAAACACCTGCTGAAGTATGTTTATGCCACGGGCCGCTTCAAAGCGGCTGTCGGAAGGGGAAACCAGACGGAGACAGCTAGCTTAGCCAGACCCCTACCTACCACTTCCACGTGTAAGTTCTCCACGTGAGACTCGCCCCACCGTACCATTGGTCCATGACTAGCATCCCCACACCATGTACAGAAGCAGCAGATGTGACGGCCATGTATTATCTTACATAGGGCTATGCCCCAATAGATACAAATGGATTTTTTTTAAAAAAAAAAAAGGCTGCATGTAGTGCATGTGTGTGCACCTGGGATACTGATCTGGCGTGAAGTACATGTTTGGTGATGTTAGTTTGTAAATGCTATGAAACAACATTTAGTTATGCCACCTGTGAATGAAGCCCCAGGTAGCTGCATCCAACAGAGTGCTGCTGGGAAGACCACAACCTTTGCACCTACTGTGGACAGCCGTCTCTGAAGATTGGGCTTCTGCTAGGTAGGGAAGTGGGTTGCTAGGCGGTGGTTTCAAGCCGATGAAAGCTCTCATCAGGGGGCTACTGCTACTGTTTGGCGAATGGGGTGAGGGGCGAATGGAGCAGTCGTAGAGGAGGCATGGTGGCATCCACAGAGGCTGCTATGGCACTCATGACCAGTTAGCAGTACTCCATGACACCAGAACCTGGAAACTCACAGAAGCTCCAAGTGGTGCTAATACCATAGGAAACAAGTGGGTTTTCCGAGCTAAAAAAGATTCAGCAGGAAATGTAGTCCACTACAAGGTTCACCTTGTTGCACAAGGCTTCTCACAGGTACCAGGTGTCAACTACTTTGACACCTTTGCCCCAGTTGAGAAGTAGCCTCGATTCTTGCCCTGGCTGCAAATGGTATGGAATTATATCAGATTGATATAAAAGGCGTGTACCTAAATGGTGAACTCACAGACAGCGAGACAATATACATGTCTCAACCTCCAGGATACCCTGCTCCCCAATCGTCTGGGAATGTCTGTATAAGGGAAACCTAGGCAGACGCTCTACACTCAAGCGGCAAACTGATGAAAGGGGATCCAAAGTAAGACTATATACACAACACAAACATACCTGATGAAGGGGGATCCAAAGAGAAAACTCTAAGGAACCCCTTTGCCAGCTAGCTACAACTATAAGCTGCGGGCATACTAGCCTGATCACCAAATGCCTGAATTACATAAACGATTGCACTGGTGATAACAGGGACAGGGACGGATAAGAAAGGAATGGTGTCAGAGATGGCCAGAACAGGAAGGGAATGACTGGAACACAAGGCAGAAGGGTGCTGAAGGCTAGGAGAGGCTTGGAGGCTTTGATTGCACATCACACTGGGCGCACACAGTGCAATGGTGGTTGCGACAATGCATTGGCTGCAACCAGGCACACAGTGTGATGACAGTTGCGATCATGCACACAGTGCAATGTGCAATGATGGTTCCCCTGACATCACCCCCCCTCTAGAATGTGGCAACCCAACACATGAAGCCCCACTGCACTAGAGGCATATAAAAAAATTCTGGTCTGAAAAACTGTTCAAAAAACTGTAAAGATTTTCTGAATATTTTTTAAGGTTTTCCATGTGAAAAAAACTATAATAACATTTTGTGTTTTTATTAGAATTTATCAAGAAAGAAAATTGTAAAAAGATTGAAAGTTTTCTGCAGGGTTTTTTATGGGTTTCTTTGTGAAATCACAAAGAAACTTATAAAAACACATAAAAAACCCTGCGAAAACTTTAAACTTTTTTCCAATTTTCTTGCTCAACAAATTCTAACAAAAACACAAAATTTTGTTGTTTTTTTTTACATTAAAAACACTAAAAAAATTAGAATATCTTTACAGTTTTTGAACAGTTTTTCACACCAGAAAATTTTTATATGCCTCCAGTGCTGGTGGAACAGGGGTGTGATTCTGAAAGGTGACAGCCTCCAAGGAGTGAATGTGATGAGGGGCACCTGGATGCAGGCAGTAGAAGTCAGTGATGAGGTCAGGAGCGTGGACATCGCCTTCATTCTCCCATGAATTCTCTTCGTAGCCATACCCCTTCCACTTGATGAGGAACTGCAGGTGATTCGCTCGCATGTGACTGTCCAACACCTGTTCGACTTCAAAGTGCTCATGGCCCTCCCTAAGGATGGGTGGGGCTGGTGGGGCTTGTCTCCGACCCGGGATTGGATTGGATGGAGCAGGAGTCAGCTTAATGACAGGGAAAATGGGGTGGAGGCGACTCAGAGACTCAGGGAGGTGGAGACAATATGCGTGTGACCCAACTTGGCATTTGACAATGTAGGGGCCAAGTCACCGGTGAGCCAGCTTCTTTGATGGGCAGGTGGTGCATATATCACTTGCATCAAGGTACACCTTATCACCTGGTTTGAATGTAGGTGCTGGCTCATGTCGGTGATTATAGTATGTTGCCATATCCTCCTTCAACTTTGCCAGGGCTGACTTTGCTTCTGACAGCGACTCCTCCATGCACTCCTTGAATTCATTGACAGATTCAAGCTGCGATGGAGGTTGATGCAGTTCGAAACCCATTCATGGATGTTGCCCAGTGTCCAGCATGAACGGGGACTGACGGGTTGAGGCATGAACATGGTTGTTGTACTGGAATCCAGCCATAGGCAAGAGGTCATCCCAGTCATCCTGTCACTCATTGACAAAGAGGTGAAGGTACTGCTCCAGCTCTTGATTGAGTTGCTCCATCTGTCCATCAGTCTGTGGGTGGTATGCTGTGGAGGCTGCGATGTGAATGCCCAGGAGGTGATAAAGCTCGTGAGTGATGTTGTGCAGGAAAGGTCATGCCACCCCAGCTGCAGTGATTGTGGTGTTTGTGAGGATGAAGTGTGCCCGCTTGGAGACCGAATCCACTACATTCATCACAGCATCATAGCCATGTGCATCGGGCAGTTCCTGAACAAAGTTAACACTGATTGTGTCCCAGCGAGCTTCAGGGACAGGGAGTGGATGGAGTTCACAGAGGGTGTGAGGGCAACACTAATGACGAAGCCACAACCAAAGATACTCAAGGAGATAGTGGCCGATACAAGGACAATAACCAACTGTGTAGTGGGTATCCTCAGTTTATAAGTCTACCAACGATAGATACATGGGGACTTGCCTGTGTAGTGGGTATCCTCAGAGATCAAGCTGAGGAAACGCCACCACACTGGCTACAGTCTTATAGCGCTGGCAAGGTTTACATAATAGGGGAGGCGGAAACTCGTAGAAGGTTACGGAAGGTGACGGAAACTGACGGAAGGTGATGGAAACTGATGGAAGGTGACAGAAATTCATGGAAGGAAATAGAAACTTGTGGAAGGAAACACGTGAACCCTGCCAGAGGGGTGGCTGCCTTCATGCCTTTGTTCGCAGGCACAAATCACATGTCTTGGAGTACTCTCCAATATACTGCAACATGTGGGGCCACCAGTAATTTTGTGAGATGAGCTTGAGGGTCTTCCATTGCCTGGGATGACCAGCAACCCACGAATCATGGTGCTGGGAAACAATTCATCACCTGAGGTCCTGGACATTTGGAACATACACTTTACCTCGGAACATGAGCAACCCGTCTTTCAGCCCACTCTGCAGACACAAGCAATTTCCCACCCAACTCTCACAGCTTCCTAACTGCTCAGAGCCCCTCCAGGGCATGAACCATGAACAGCTCTGGGTGCAGCAGTGTCAAATCACTGTTGTCACCTGAACCTGATCCATGGTCTGAGTGCCGCGACAGTGCATCCAACTTGCCCATTGTGACGCCAGGCTGGTGGCAAAGCTCAAAATCAAAACGCAACAAGTAGAGAGACCATCTAGCCTCCTATCTGTGATTCAGCTTCTTTGCAGTGTGGAAATACTCCAGGTTCTTGTGGTCAGTCCAGATCTCAATGCAATGCTTAGTGCTTTCAAGGAAATGTTGCCATTCCTCTAGGGCACGAATAATCGCCAGCATCTCCTTGTCATGAATCTCATAATTTCACTCCACTGGAGTGAGACTCTTGGAGTAAAACACGATTGGATGCCACTTGTCATCATCTGGAGATTGCTGTGACAGGACTGCACCAGTGGCTATGTCTGAACTGTCAGCCTCTACCCAGTATGGTTGATTATCATCTGCAAAGTGCAGGATCGGCATTGATGTGAATCACAGCTTTAGCCCATCAAAAGCCTGCTGTTCATGATCACCCCAGGACCATTGCACATCCTTCTTGATGAGCTTTTTTTTTTTTTTTTTTTTAATCCAATTTTTCGTCTTTTGGGGCGTGGCCCTATGTAAGACGTTGCTACAGTTTCCGTCCCCGTCAAATATACTATCTAGCCTTTCTTTCTCTGTCTCCGCTTGTGCTCCTTGGGCGAAGCCCTGGGCAATTCCGTGCCTGTGTTGGCGGGGTGAGATGCGCGCGTTGCTCGTGGTATGTTCCTTTTCGGGTTCCCTATTTGTCCTCTCCTGCTCCCCTTTCTCCATCTCTCTCTTCTGATTCCCAGCCGTTCTTTTCCACCCTCCTCCCTATTCCCCGCTTTTCTCTCATCGTCTCTCCTCTCCCCTCGTTGTTGTTCCCCCCTAGATCCCTTCGAAATGTTCCGTGTCCTTTATATACCTGAACAGAGGTTTCATCGCCCTCGGCTTTGCGAGCAGGGTGTTCGCCCCTCTCGCCCCTCTCTTTAGCTCTCTCTCCAGCTCCTCGCGTGCGCCGCTGTATGCTGGACACCTGAAAAGGTAGTGGCGCACCGTCTCGTCGGCGCCCCTGCACTTCGCGCATGTAGGTGAGTCTGCCTTGCTGATTCTGTGTAGATGCTTGTTGAGGGCTACGTGACCGGTCCTTATCTGTATGAGCAGGGTGGCTTGTCTGCGTGCTAGTCCGTCTGTCAGTCTTGCGAAGGCCGCTGATGGCATGGTCCTGTCGATTTTGTGCGCTATGGTCGCTCTTGGAGATTTGGCAAAGAGTTCGCTTGATCTGTGCTTGAGTTCTTTCTGGTGCTTCTGTAACTCTGCTGATCTGCTAATTGGCATTAGCCCTCTGCACTCTATCGGGATGAACCTTTCCTCGCTACTGTCCCCCTTCGCCACCTTTTTCGCCTCTTGATCTGCCCTCTCGTTTCCCCGGATCCCTTTGTGTCCTGGTGTCCATCTCATGCAGATCGTGGTGCCTGGCTGTGCTTCTAAGACTCCTTCTAGCTGTCTGTGGAGGGCGTTGACTATATATTGGGCGGACATCCGCTTTTCTCTCCTCGTGGTTAGTATGGCCGCTTGACTGTCCATACCTATCATGTATCTGCTGCTCCGCTCGCTGTTCAACAGCTTTGCTCCCATCGCGGCTCTGACCAGCTCTGCCTCGAACACGGTATGCTCCTCTTCGGGGCCCAAGTATAGTCATACTGCGCATTCCTCCCTTCCGTTCCTGTATAGCACCGCTGCCGCGCAAACTCCTCCGTCGATGCATGACCCGTCAGAGTATACTTGTACCTCGGCCATGTCGCTGTTCAGCTTGGCGATGGCTTTCTTCTCATCCTCCGGGATTCGAATCTGGGATGCTGGTGCCCACTTTGGCCCTCCTACTACCGTGTGTATTTTTTCCATCCCTTTTGGCTTGAGCTGGTATGCATGCAGAATCTCATGTAGCGAGGTTCGGTGCCTTCTAACGTATCTCAAGGTGGCACGATTGATTCTTGGGGTCAATGGATGTGTTTCTGGGAGGCAGGCGAGCCTGGTAGCGGCTCTGTGTATTAGCTTGTCTACCAGCAGTTGGAACGGCAGTAAGTTCACATGCGCATCTAGCGTGTCACTCGCCATGGTCCTCATGGCCCCTGTTATTGCAAGGGTCACCTGCCTTTGTACCCTGGCTAACTTATTAATGTGACCCTTTGTGCCTTTGCTGCTCGCGGTACCTGGGATTAGAAATACGTCAGTGGCATACAAGAGCTTGGGAACTGCGACCGCCAGGTAATACTGGCGCATGTGCTTAGCTGGCACCCCTCTCGATGGCTTCGCGAGTCTCTGGTACTGTTCGATGAATTTGCTCCCCTTCTGGAGTGCGTAGTTGGTCTGCTCCTTGTATCAGAGCTCTTGGTCGACCAGTACCCCAAGGAACTTGTGGGTTGGCACCGGCTTTATGACATGCCGTCTGATCGTTATGGAGGGCCTGGGGGCAGGTCTGGTTTTCTTAGCCTTCTTGGGTCGGCCTCGCGTCGTCTGGTCAGACCCATGAGCCCAAATTTTTCTATCGCGAAGGTGCAGTCGTGCTTCCTGCCCATTCTTGTGCTCCCCCGGGTCTGATCATCATATTCGTTAGCTTTTCGAACGCGTCTTCCAGGTCTGCTCCCTCGGCCATCATTGTTGTGTCATCGACGAATCCCACGCAGTCCTTGCCTCTCTTCTTGTTGGCAACTTCGAGCAGATCCACGTTGTAGTACTGATATGCAATCGCGGACAGGGGGCATCCTTGATCCATGCCGTGTTTTATTTCGATCATGGGGGTGCTGTAGTCGTCGAATTGTACAGAGGTTAGCCTCCCCTCGACCTTTCTGCGAATCCACTCGGTGTATTCTTTTGGCACCCCTCGCTGGCGCATGTTGTGGATCAGCTGCGGTAAGGTGATGCTGGGGAAAGCTCCCTTTATGTCAAGGAACAGCAGTCCCATCACCTTTCCCTTTCGCCATGCATCCTTTGCTGCTCCCGTCACGTAGTGCAGCGCGTCAGTTGTAGACCGTCCCGGCCGACACCCGAAGTGGTTGTCCAGTAATAGAAGGTGCCTTTCCGTCATTTTGACTAGGTCTTCAGCGACACATGTGGACAGGACTTTTCCTAGGGTGTCGAGGAGCGCTATCAGTCTATAGGCTCCGGGAGCAGTGTAATCTTTTTTTCCGGGTTTTCTGAGGACTTTCGTGATTGAGTCCCTCCACTCCGGGGGTATACCTTCAACGCGAAGGTGGCTCGGAACAGAGGGCCTATGAAGGGGAGAATAACGTCAATGCACTGTTTCAGTATGGAGTTGGGGATACCGTTGGCTCCTGGCGCCTTGAAGGAGTTTAGCCTCTCCATCGCTCTTCTGATCTGACTGTCTGGGATTCCCTCGTAGTCGAAGGCTGCAGGAGGGTATGCGTGGTCATCTGGGGCTGGCATGGGGTTGTTTGTCGTTGCGGGGAAGAAGGTTGTAAAGAGCATCTGCACCTTGTCGTCGTTCATCTCTGCTACCCATTTCGAGCCGTCTCGATGTTTGGCGGTGAGTGTTGGTACTTGGGCTCTGCCACCATCCGTTGGGTCAGCTGACGCATATTTGTGCACTGTCCACACTGTTGTCTGGTTGGTCCTCTCGAGGAAGTCCTCCCAGTGCTCTTTTTTGGACTTTTCTATCGCCTCAGAGTACCTGTTGCGCACGTCTCTGTATTGCAGGTGTGTCGCATGCTCTAGGTCGTTTCTGTGCGCGTAGGACTTCCTGCCCGCCTGTCTCACAGCCTTCCTTTTTTGGGAGAGGTCTCTCGACCACCAACGCTTCATGAACGGCGAGGGTCTTGTTATGGGCACCATCTCAGCTGTTACTCCTGTTATGTGGTCAGTGATCTCTCTAAGATTGTAATAGAAGTGTTGCTCGTCTATGGGGGTCGGCGCCGGTATGGCCTCTCTGAGCCTTCCTTCTAGTCTCTTGCTGAACTCTTTCCAGTCTACTAGCCTGTAGTTCTTTCTCTCTGGTGGAGCGGCCTCCGTGGTTATGACTTCGAGGGTGGTGTGGATCGGGTAGTGGTCGGTTTTGGTGGGTTGCTCCTCTGGCACTGTATAGCAATATATTAGTCGCTCGACCAGTTCAGAAGATATGAAGACGTTATCGGTGCATGTGTTGTTT
Organism: Gautieria morchelliformis; assembly: GCA_015179125.1. NCBI lineage: Eukaryota > Fungi > Basidiomycota > Agaricomycetes > Gomphales > Gomphaceae > Gautieria > Gautieria morchelliformis. The sequence continues at coordinate 39,570 of WHVA01000517.1, read as the reverse complement.
CCCGTTGACATGGCTCGGAGTGTCGGGATGCCTTTTGGAAGCGCCATCTGTAGGTCCCATTCCACCGTCGCCTCTATTAATTGTTGGGCATTGTCTAGGTTGCTCCTCGTGAAGAGCTGGTTATTTCGCTCTTCGTCCCACTGCGGATGATGTCGGTTGAAGTCTCCGACCCATATTATGCCCAGATCTTCTTCTCCCGTCCCTCTTTCATTGTGCTGTCTCCGTATGAAGGCCTTCGTCGTGTGTAGGCTATCGGAGTTCTTGCAGTCGCAATATATGTTGACAAGGAGTATGTGTCCGGTGTCTGTTTTGATCCTAATGGCCATAGCATCCGGCGTTCCCACGTCGGTTGCGGCCCATGCGTCCGTGGCGATTCTCTTGCTCACCAGGATCATTGTTCTTGTTTTCTTCTGTCTGTCTATGTAATGCGACTTGGGATAAACCGTGTACCAGTGAGAAGTGGCTCTAGCGTTTCCGAGGAAGTATAGGTAGGGTTCTTGTATGGCGATTATATCGTATTTGTCAGGTGTAGCGGTGGATAACATGTCTGCGGTAGCTGTGAGGGATTTGTTTGTGTTCTGTTGTCTTATCCGTATTCTTTTTATCGTGTCCTCGTTTTCACTCATCTAGTCTGTGCGTCTTGGGGGTGACTATCGATATCATCTTGCTGGTCTCCTCTTGGCTCGTACTCGTCTAACATTGTCTGTCGTGCACCGACGGTGTTCCAGCCCTGATCCCTGTGTCCCGTTGTGGGATTTGTGTTGTATCTGCCTCTGCCCCTCTCCTGTCCTCGACGCCGCTCTTTCGCCGCCTCTATTGGCGTTCTGCTGTTGCTGTGCTCTCCCTCTGCTGTTCTCTTGTTGGGTCTGTTGTTGCTGATGGGAGGTCTCTGTGCCGGTTGTCGGATCTGTCTGGCCATGTTGCTCCCACGTCCATGGTTGTTCGTTGGGGAAAAACTTGTATGTGCCTTCCGGGTCCGCTTTTTCTATGGTGTGGCATGCCGACATGAACCGTGGACACATCCGGTCCCAGGATGCGTGTCCGTTCGTGTCGCAATTGACACATTTGAAGCGGACCGGGTCTGTTTCCTTGCATTCCGCTGTTCTGTGCAACCCTCTGCACGTCCCGCACGCTTCTTCTGCCTCGCACTCCGCCGCCATGTGTCTTGCGTTGAGCCTTTGGCATTTGAGGCATCTCCTCGGTTCCCTCCTCATTCTCCTCGCCCACGTGCGCTTTCCTGAGATAATCAGCCCGTCGCGTATACTTTGGTTTGCAGCCTGGATTGAAGAGAACTTAGCTATCAAGTGGGCTGAGCGCTGTCCCTGTGTTCTGTGGTTTGCTGGTTTAATCCACCTCATTGATATCAACGTGTCGTATGGCAGCTTCGAGTCTCTTTCGACCTTCCTGAGTTCTCCCATGGCCTCCGGGGAGTGTGTCACTGGGACATACTCCACCAAGACTGCGACCGCCCGGTCCTTGATAACCGATGTGCCACCCAGTTTGTGTGCGAGCTGCGTCTTGTTTGTTTGGACCCACTTGGCTGCTGCGGGCGTATTCAGCTCGTATACCACGCCCCGGTTGGCTAGCGTTTTGGCTCCTATGAAGCTGATGTCGGTGTCGATGTTGATTCCCTCTAGCTGTTCGAGTGCCTGGTTGGCTTTGGCGACCAGTTCTTGTTCCATTAGGTTTCCTAGCGCGTTGTGTTCTGCTTTTGGGTCTCTATCTATTAGTATTTGACATTCTCTTGCTTTCGCTCTGGCCAGGTTACTGGGGTGTGATAGGGGGACGTTACCTCTGAGTGCGGCCGCATATGTGTTTTCCGTAGCTCTTTCCCCCATCGCTTCGTTTCTTATCCTCTGCACACTGCACACCTCCTCTACTGCTAGGTTTGCCTCGTCCGTCATGTTTCTCGATGTGTCGGTGATCTCGCGCACGTCCTCCACGATGGATTCGACTTTGCTGAGTACGGGCGCTAGGTTTTTTTTGACGTATCGTATGACCGCTGTTCCGAGGTCCTTGGCTGTTTCATCGGTCATGAGGATGGCGACCGATCTGGCACCTTCTTCGAGTACCTTGCCTGTAGAGCTGTGTGCTAGAGAGATAAGAATGTAGCTTAGCTGTTCTGTTGTTGCTGGGCTGTCTTTGGTGAAGAAGCCCTGCCTGTCCAGGAACGCTCTTGCCTGTTCTTTGGTGCGCACTGATGCGTATGGGTCTGCTATCAGCTCGGTTCTAGTTTTGGTGCTCGTCTGCTGGCTGCTAGCTCTCATTCGGGCTGGCGCCGGTGCGGGTGGGTGAGGCTCTGCATTGGGTGGCATAGCCCTTTTGGTGCCTTTTTCGGTAGAGGCTTTTGTACTAGTGTTTAGTGCTACTCGCAGTGAACTAGCTACGGTTGGGGTGTGTGGATGTTTGGAGATTGGAATTTTATGGGTTTTGGTGGTGGTGGTAGGCATTCTTGATGAGCTTGAACAGGGGTCGTGCATGATGTGAGAAGCCCTACCAGCAATAGAAGTTGGCAAACCCTAGGAAGGCCTGCACCTCCTTGTGATTTGCTGGGGTCGGCCAGTCCATGACACCTGCAACCTTGATGGAGTCCATCTCCACCTTGCCGTATGACACAATGAACCCAAGGTACTCAATCTTTGTTCTCTCAAACTCACATTTCTAAGGGCAAAGATAGAGCTGGTGCTGCCATAGGCATTTGAGGACTATTCACAGAAGTCGGCGATGCTCCTCAAGTGTGTCAGTGAAAATCAGGATGTCATCCAGGTACACACATACATGCCCTTCCATGATGAGGTCTTGGAAGATGTCATTCATCATGGTTTGGAATGTCGCAGGACTGTTGGTGAGCCCAAAGAACATGACCAGGGGGTCAAAGAGGCAGCAATCGGTATGGAATGCAGCCTTCCACTCATTGCCCTCCTTTATCTGCACATTATTGAAGCCCCATAACACATCTAGCTTGGTGAAGTATTTCACTCCATGAAGCTGTGCGATGAGCTCAGAAATGATGGGAAGGGGGTAGCAATTTTTCACTGTCATGGCATTGAGCACGGGATAATCCTGAACTAGTCGCAGTGACCCATCCTTCTTCTTGATGAAGAAGACTGGGCTGGCCATAGGCGATTTCAAGGGGTGAATGCAACCGGTGCACAGATTCTCCTGCAGGAATTCATCCAGCTGCAACTGTTCACTAGGGGAAAGTGGGTAAACATTGCATGCAGATGGCTTTGCTCCCAGCTCAAGCTCAATTGCATGGTCCCACGTCCTGCATTCTGGAAGTGAATCAAAAGACTCCTTGGCGAAGACATCCTCAAAGTCCTGGAGGTAGGGAGGGATGAGTTCCTTTTCCTTTGCAGGTACGCTGTGAAGTGGTTGTGGCGGCTGCAATCACAGGTACTGATACCTTGGTGTGGACACGGTCGTGAACGGGCAATCCCCTGGCTCAAGGAGGGGATCGATCTCACCTGGCTCATCATCTTCCATATCACTCCCTTCCTCCTCCACCATCTGGGGAAGGGGGCCCATGCAGCATGCATGTATCCTCACCTCCTCTCTTCACTCCTCTTGCAACGTCACTCTGCAGGTGTGACACCAGGCAGGGCATCGACTCAATGTCATCTCTCGTGTTCACCAGTTAACCTCTGGGTTGTGCTCATGGAACCATGGATAGCCAAGGATCATGTTGTGCTTCCCAAGGTTCATAACAGTGAAGACAGCATGCTCAGAGTGGTTGTGGAATTGCAGGATGACATTGACAACATTGTGAATTGCACCACCTTCATTGTGTGTGCCGTCCACATTATACACAGGGGCGTGTGAGAGATCATGTCATTAGCTTCTCAGTAGCAACAAATTCACTGTCAATAAACAATCCAGTTGCACTGCTGTCAAGGAGGTCAGTCACTCCTTTGACCTCAGCTGTGTCTGTTGTCTGGATCTCTACCTTGAGGTTCAACGAATTTGGAGAGGGGACGGATGCGGCCACGAAGTGCTTTGGGAGGGCCTGCTCCCAACGCTTCAATTGCAGGGAGGGACTTTTTAGAATGCCATTGGTTGATGTGTCTTTATCACTCACTGTGTGCGACCCAGCCAACACATGAACTGTATCTTTAGTATCTGAGGCTATTGACAGGGCAGCAAAGCGATTGGACAGGGCCAGCGAGGGCACATCTCTCACTCACTGCGCGACACAAAATCCTCCACATCCTCCTTCTCAACCTCTCCCTTGGTGATGTCTCACACTTCTGAGTGACCATCCAGTGCTCCAGCAGCTCCTCACACTCATCAGCTGTCATGTAGCGGACATCCTAAGCCTGGGAGCATTCTCACACAAAGTGTCCAACCTTCCCACAGTGCCAACAGGTGAGTGGCTGTTAGAATCACTTCCTCATCACATCCACATCCAGTGGAGCAGGTCCAGAGGCAGTTGTGAGGGGTGGGGCCACTGGTGCGATTGCTCGCCTTGAAGACGGTGGCATGGCGAACCTGGTGTACAACTCACCAGTCTTGCGAACAGCTGGTGCTGGAGGAGGGCCACTGTTCATCACCCTAGCCTGGAATGCTTCATTAGCTGCACATGTAAGTGCGACTGTTCTTGCCACTCCATACCATGCAGGTGGATCATCATCCTTTGGCCTCCCATCCAACATTAATACGATGCGACTCTGGATCGCAGAGTCAAGACCTCAACAGAACTTCATAACTATCGATTGCCCATCTGTGTACTTGGCCTTCCCAACCAACTCTTCAAACCCGTCGATGTATTCATCAACTGAATGCTTGCCTTGATGGTACTGACATGATTCCAGTTGATTCATTGCATCAGTGGCCTCATGTAAGGGGTAGAACTGCCGGCAAAATGCCTCAACAAAATCCCTCCAGAGAGCGGTGTGCCATGCTTTGCTTCATGGGTGAACGCATGGGTGACAAAGGTCGCAGCCCTCCTGGTCTTCATGAAGGACATTGCCCACAGGATCTGTGACTGCTCGTTGTCTGCAAAGTTGCTCACACACACACCCAGGTACATGCTGCATGTCTGGATGAAGTTGCGACCATTCACATGATCACCATCATACTCAAAGGGCTTCACTGGCTCAGCTGTTCACTTTGCGGAGGTGCAAACGCAACTGGGGAGCCCAGCCATCAGCCCAGCTGTCATAGCCTGCAGGGTGTTCAACCTTGTCTCCAGATCTTGTTTCTCCTGCCTCTCTCTCATCAACTCTTGCTCTATCACTGCCAAGCAGTCCAAAACTTCAGCAGCAGATGGCAAGTCCATGGTAAGCAGTAGAGGGTGTTAGGGAATGAGAAAGGATTGCTAAAATCACGGCTTTTGAAGGGTGTTCAATTTGAAGTCAGGTGATTTGCAACCGGTGCTCTAAAGTGAGTTTTCTACTATAAGGGCAACCTAGGCAGACGCTCTACACTCAAGCAGCAAACTGATGAAGGGGGATCCAAAGTAAGATAGAGAACTATATACACAACACAAACATACCTGACGAAGGGGGATCCAAAGAGAAAACTCTAAGGAACTCCTTTGCCAGCTAGCTATGACTATAAGCTGTGGGCATATTAGCCTGATCACTGAATGCCTGAATTACATAAGCAATCGCACCGGCGATAACAGAGACAGGAACAGATAAGACAGGAATGGTGTCAGAGATGGCCAGAACAGGTAGGGAATGACTGGAACACAAGGCAGAAGGGTGCTGAAGGCTAGGAGAGGCTTGGAGGCTTTGATCATGCATCACACCGAGCGCACACAGTGCAATGGTGGTTGCAACAATGCATTGGCTGTGACAAGGCACATAGTGTGATGACAGTTGCGATCATGCACACAGTGCAATGATGGTTCCCCTGACAGTCTGTCTCCTACAAAAGACATTATATGGATTAAAATAGTCTGGACGGTGCTGGTATCAGAAGCTTGTGGATATTATGCTCACCAAGCTGCTTTTTTCTTGCTGCAATGTAGACCAAGCTGTCTTCTTTTGATGCATGAATGACTCACTTACAATTGTCTTGGTGCATGTTGATGATTGCATGATTACCATTATGTCTGAGATGGTGGTAAAACAGTTCAAGGCAGGAATTTTGAAGCATGTTGAAATAATGGACCTAGGAGAACTGCATTGGTTATTAAGTATTGAGATCAGACAAGACAGAGAAAGACACATCATACACCTTTCTCAAAGGTCTTACATCAATTCCATCATCCACTGCTACAATGTTGAAACCCTGAAACCAGTGTCAACACCGATGCAGCACAGGCTCAAGCTCTTATTGACAATGTTACCAAAGACTACAACAGAGTATGCGCAAATGAGGGACATACCCTATAGAGAGGCAATAGTTTCACACATGTACACTGCTTTGGGAACTCACCCAGATATCAGCCTCAGCGTCCAATGCATATCTCAATACTCAATGAAATTCAGCCCCACGCATTGGAATGCCATCAAAAGAATTTTTCAGTACTTAAAGGGAATGGCTGATTTATGGCTAACTTATGGACATGTGAAAACAGAACTGACAGGGTATGCTGACGCTAACAGTAGCATGGCCAAGGATAGGCACGCTATATCCGGATATGCCTTTATAATCCATGGTGGCGCTGTTTCCTGGAGCCCAAAGCATCAGCAAATCATGTCTCTCTCAACTACTGAGAGTGAGTACATAGCCACCGCCCATGCTTCAAAGGAAGCCATTGTCAAGATTGGTTTTTAGGCATTCATATTGTGTATTAGTGAACACAGCGAATGCCCGAATAGCTTGTGCGAAGAGGTGTGCCGTTAGGTGATTAAGATGAACCAATAAATGTTCAGAAAGTAAGAGGGTTGCCTGAATGGAGCTCACCCTATCTACAGTCATAGCGAAGTAGCCCGTGACACTTGATGATGTAACGTGCAAGGTGTCACGGAAAGGTTGTTTAAGCAGTAACAATCCTTTCACTGGCAAAGGTGCTCCTTCAGAGCCCTTCACCAACAGCACCAATAATAGTACGAAGACTAAGGTAATGAAGGTAAAGTACGAAAACTCACCAGTGGTGCTTAAGTCCTCCTCTGGTCGAAGATAGGAATCTATAGGAGAGGGCTCAAGACGATGGTCACAGTGAGGTCAAGTTTTGCACAAGATAGATGTATGATAATTGAACTGGGGAATATACATGCGAATGTAAACTACTTATACCAAATGCTCATATGATATCAGCGAATAGGAAAGAGGCCATCATGAGTCAGGGTTGGATAGGGGTGCGCAGTCAGGATACAAATAGATGAAACACAGATACAATGGAAGAGGAGAGGAGTGCAAACATGAAACGATGGAGGGAGAGAGGATGAAGGTATCTATGTAAGAAAACACACCTTGAGACCTGCATACATGTTACCCTGCACAGACTCTTCGTCTGCTGGGTTGATCCCACACGATCTACGGGTAGGATGTCCCACGAATGCATTCCGGTCATATGAACACCTAAAGGGGTCGAGTCAGGAAGATGATGGGTCCAGTGATGAACCATCACACCGGGTAAAGGATGTTGATCATGTTTGATGGTGTGCCTGCTGGCGAATGATGCGAGTAGCGAATGGTTGTTCAGCGAATGCGGTGAAGAGCAAATGGAGTGAACATATAGGAGGAGTGGCAAAGGGCAAAGTAGGGGTAAGGGAAATAAAGGGGTCATGATAGGTTGATCCCACACAATCTAGGGGTAGCACGTCTCATGAATGCACTCCGGCCATAGGAACTGTCAGGGGACACCCTGTTTTCCATTTCCAGTTCCGACTCCATTTCCGACTCCGCTCTCGGAAATGATTCCGCTTCTGGCAGAACTTCCACCAGTTCCGTTCGCCTTCCCAGTTCCACTCCAATTTCCGAGTTCCACCCTCGGAACAGTGTCGGAAGTTCCGACTCCATTTCCGACTCCGCTCTCGGAAATGATTCCGCTTCTGGGAGAACTTCCACCAGTTCCGTTCGCCTTCCCAGTTCCACTCCAATTTCCGAGTTCCACCCTCAGAACAGTGTCGGAAATCAAGCGACTCGCGTAATAGGTGACATCAAGGGTCGATCAAGGGTCAGGGAGGTGCAGGGTTGATGGCGGGTGCCAAGTGTTGTCCCTGGCTGCGCAGCGTAGTATAATACGGGCTCGCTGACATTGGGGGTCCTTAGACTTTTCTCTTTGGATTTCCCCTTGTCAGGTGAGAATCCCCTCTCTTGTATGCTCTGTTCATTTATACAGACTTTGGATTTCCCCTTGTCAGTTGTGTGGTAGTGTGATCTCCACGACTAGCCAGGGTTGCCCTTACAGCAGAAAAGTCTCTCCCATAGAAGACCGGCGGTCGTACTGCGTGTCGCAGCCGCCATAGGTGCGTTCGGAATCGGAGACAGCGACTCGGAGATCGCAACCTCTTCCGCACACACAGCGTACGACAGCCCTTCTTCTTACGTCGAGCTCCCAACCCCGGAAATCCCGTCCCACATTTCTCCTTCCGACATGGATCCGGACGATCGTCTTCGGAATATGGAGGAGGAATTGACGCGGAACCGGATGAAGACCGACGCGATTGAAACAGCCTTACAAGCGATTTTGGCTAAGTTAGATATTCCACAAGGTGGTGGAAATGAAATGTTGGATGATCCGGATTTCGGAAAAGCGGAACTAGCGGAGGAGAGAAAGTCCGCGAAGTTAGCAAAGGTCAAACCCGCAACTCCGGCGGACTTTGACGGAGATCGGGAGAAGGGACGCGCATTCTTCAACACATGCAGCATCTACTTCGCAATTGTCGGAGACCTCTTTCCGAACGACCAGGCTCGGATTCACTGGGCATTGTCCTTTTTCAAGTCGGACCGCGCATCCCGTTTTGCAAACAAGGTGATCCGACATGAAGCAAAGGGCAAGGGGAACTACTTCCGAGACTGGGACGCCTTCGAGAAAACATTTTCCGACCAGTTCTGCCCAAAAAATGAGCAGCTCACAGCCCTTACGAAGCTCGAGGGTACCAGCTGGTACCAGGCCAAGGATCCGATCGATGACTATTTCGATCGCTTCCAGGAGCTCATCGACCTTGCGGAGTATGATGACGACAAGACGATCGTCATCAAATTCCGACGAGGACTCGATCCGACACTCCAGAACCAAGTTGCGCTGCTTGGGGATGGAGCTCCGGACTTTGATGACCCGGAAGGGTGGTACCAAGCTGCACAGAGGGTGTCCCGGAACAGGGAAGCAAATGAGGCCTTCGTGGAGACGAGCCGGAATATGACGCGCAGTTCCACTCGTCCTACTCCACCTGTGCCAAAATCCGGAAGCGCATTCATTCCCATGCGGAAAGTATTTCCGACGCTTTCTCCGCCCGCTCCTATTAGGAACCATAGCCCTCCTCCCTCGAAGAGTGGCCCTGCCCGATGGATGTTGACCGCATGCGCGGAAAAGGCCGCGGAACTATCACCTGCTTCCGATGTCAACAACCAGGCCACTATGCCCGCGAGTGCCCCCAAGCATTTGACATCCGGCTTATGACCACAGAGGAGAAACTCGAGCTCCTTCCAGAGTTCCTCGCACTTGCGGACATAAGCGGAGTGCTTACTGCGGAAGGAGTTTCCGAAAATGCGGAACATGGCGCATCGGAAGCGGAAGATGCGTCGGATTTTGTGACGCGCAGCGGGTGAGATGTGTGCCCCTGCTGCCTGTACATAACCGGTTTGCCTGTCTTGAAGTAGAGAATGAAAAGCCCCGACTCCCCTCACTTCATACAGACCCACCGGATAAAGTCACACAAAAGCCAAATCCGACACCCCGTCTATCCCGCATCCGCCCTTGGGAGAGACGCCTTCCGAAGCGCTATGTCGTTGCTGCCACCCCTGGCCCCAAGTCACTAGTCATTAAGGTAGAGATCCAGACGACAGATACGGCGGAAGTCAAATCCGGACCCGCCCTTGTCGATTGCGGGGCCACTGGTCAGTTTATGGACCGGGACTATGTGGAACGGAACCGACTGACGACGCGGAAGTTGCAACGTGCAATCCCGGTGTTCAATGTGGATGGAAGCCCCAATGAGGCAGGGTCCATCACGGAGATAGTGGACACAATTCTCCGCTACGATGGACACTCGGAACGCACTTCCTTCGCTGTCACCAGCCTGGGGAAGCAAGACATCATCCTTGGGTTCACCTGGCTTCAAGAGCACAACCCGGAGATCAATTGGCAGACTCGGAAGGTACTGATGAGTCGATGTCCAGCCAAGTGTCACATGTGCCGGTCGGAAGTGCGGAAGGAGCACCAAGAGCAGCGGAAGACCGAACGGCTCATACAGACATGTCGTTCCGGCCCCCATCCACTGCTTGCAGAAGAAGACTCGGAAGCGGAATTTGACCCGGATCCCCCTTCCAACTCCGATTCCGACGTCATCCGACTCGGCCTGGAAGACGCTCTGACGGAAGGGGAGCGCTTGCTGTACGTAAACCTTCCGCCGGAGGCGGAACACATCCGCGCCACCGGAAATATTTCGCAACGCCTTGCTGAAGCCTCTAAGAGGTATGATAGAGTGGAGGCGGAAATTCCGGAGTACCTGCGGGAGTTTGAGGACGTCTTCTCCAAGGAGTCGTTTGATGCCCTGCCTCCGCGGAAACTGTGGGACCATGCCATCGAGTTGGAGCCTGGGTCGAAGCCCACCAACTGCAAGGTCTACCCGCTGTCACCCAAGGAGCAGGTAGAGCTCGATGCATTCCTTGCGGAAAACCTCCGTACAGGGAGGATCCGCCCTCCAAGTCACCCATGGCATCTCCGGTGTTCTTCATCAAGAAGAAGGACGGCTCGCTCAGACTTGTGCAGGATTACCGGGCCTTGAATGCGATCACGATCAAGAACCGGTACCCCATTCCGCTCATTTCCGAATTGATCACACAACTCCGCGGGGCGAAGTACTTCACCAAGCTGGATGTCCGCTGGGGCTTCAATAATGTCCGGATCCGGGAGGGAGATGAGTGGAAGGCCGCATTCCGCACCAACCGAGGACTCTTTGAGCCACAGGTCATGTTCTTTGGCCTCACCAACAGTCCTGCCACATTCCAGACAATGATGAATGACATTTTCCGTGACATGATAGCAGAAGGGGTAGTCTGCGTCTACCTCGATGACATCCTCATCTTCACAAAACAATGTCCGAACATCGGGAAGTCGTGCGGAGAGTGCTGGAACGACTCCGGGAGTACAACCTGTGTCTCAAGCCGGAAAAGTGCGAATTTGAACGGACGCGGATAGAGTATCTTGGGGTGATCGTGTCGGAAGGAAAGGTGGAAATGGACCCAGTCAAGGTTTCCGGTGTGTCGGATTGGCCGGTGCCGCGGAACAAGAAGGAAGTCCAGTCCTTCATTGGGTTTGTCAATTTCTACCGGCGGTTCATCAAGGACTTCTCCTGCCACGCCCGTGCCCTCTTCGACCTCACCAAGAAGGAGGTTGGATGGCGGTGGGGAGAGCCGGAACGGGCCTCCTTTGACAAACTCAAAGAGCTGATCACTTCCGCCCCGGTCCTGATCTTTCCCGACGACTCTCGCCCTTACCGAGTGGAGGCGGACTCTTCCGACGCAGCTACCGGAGCGGTCTTGTCGCAACAGTCATCGGAAGAAGGTGGGGGGTGGCATCCGATTGCCTTCTTCTCTAAGAGTCTCAGTCCGGTCGAGCGGAACTACGAGATCCATGACAAGGAGATGCTGGCAATCATCCGAGCGCTGGAGGAGTGGCGACACTTCCTCGAGGGTGCTCTATGCCCATTTGAGATCTGGACAGACCACAAGAACCTTGAGTATTTCCGCACGTCTAAAAAGTTGAACCGACGACAAGCACGGTGGTCCCTACACCTGTCCCGGTTTGACTTCATGCTCCACCACCGCCCCGGCCGCACCATGGGCAAGCCCGATGCCCTATCCGCCGTGCGGATCATGGAAGCGGAAGCGGAGACAATGCGGATATGACACTGCTCCGCCCAAGTCTCTTTGCAATCCGCGCCCTAGAAGGAGTGACTGCAGTTGGAGCGGAAGCGGAAATGCTCCGGGACATCCGGAGACAGTATCGGAATGGAGAGAAGGAGGAGTCGGTGGTGAAGGCAGTGGAGGAACTTCGGAAAGGGCACTCACGGTCTGTACGGGCAGCGGAATGGTCGGAACGGGATGGGCTGCTCCACTTCAGAGGCAAGGTCTACGTTCCAGATGGGGCGGACCTCCGCCGCCGCATCGTGTCCCAGCACCATGACACACGGGTCGCTGGGCATGCTGGCAGGTGGAAGACGCTGGAGTTAGTGGCTCGGAATTACTGGTGGCCTCAGATGTCCCGCTACATTGGACAGTACGTGAAGACATGTGACCTTTGTCTCCGAACCAAAGCGCAACGACATCCACCCGTCGGAGAACTTGTTCCGCTCCCGATTCCCGAATCCCGCTGGGACACCATCAGCGTCGACTTCATTGTTGAACTCCCAGAGTCTCATGGCTACGACGCGATCATGAACGTCGTGGATTCGGTAAGCAAGGTGTCCCACTTCATTCCGACGCACACGACGATCACAGCCCTCGGAGCGGCCCGCCTGTTCCTTGCCCACGTCTGGAAGTTGCATGGGCTCCCGAAGCAAGTTGTTTCCGACCGAGGTCCGCAGTTTGTCGCGGAACTGACTCGGGAGCTCTACCGCCTGCTCGGCATAAAGCTAGCTACCACCACGGCGTACCATCCGCAGGGTGACGGACAGACGGAACGGGTCAATCAGGAGTTGGAGCAATATCTCCGCCTCTTTGTCAATGAGAGGCAGGACGACTGGGATGAATTACTTCCGCTGGCGGAATTCCAATACAACAACCATGTCCATTCCGCCACACAACAGACTCCCTTCATGCTCGACTCCGGACGACACCCGCGGATGGGCTTCGAACCACGCCAGGCTGAGTCCCGACTCGAGACGGTCAATGAGTTCCGAGACCGCATGGACTCCACCCTTTCGGAAGCCAAGTCGGCCCTTGCAAAGGCCAAGGATGACATGGCGAGGTACTACAACCAATGCCGGGTTCCTGCCCCAGAGTACCAAGTTGGAGACAAGGTGTATCTAGATGCAAGTGACATCCGCACCACGCGCCCTTCACAGAAGCTTGCCCACCGCTACCTTGGGCCCTTCACAGTGACGCGGAAGGTTGGACGGAATGCATACCGCCTGCGACTTCCGATATCCATGTCCCGCCTCCACCCCGTCTTCAACGTGGTGAAGTTACTCCCTATGCTTGAGGACCCGATTCCAGGTCGGAAGGCTCATCCGCCACCTCTGCCAGAGATTGTAGATGGGGAGGAGCACTATGTGGTGGAACGGATCCTGGACAGCCGGTTTGTGCGAGGACGACTCCAATTCCTCGTGAAATGGGAAGGGTATGGGTACGAAGAGAATTTGTGGGTCCCGGAGCAAGATGTTTCCGCCCCGGACAAGCTCGGGGAGTTCTATAGGACACATCCCGGTGCCCCTCGCCGGATCCGCTCGTTGGCATTTCAATCCCTCGTGTCCCGTGCTTCGAGGACGCAGCACGCTAGAGAGGGGGTGATGTCAGGGGACACCCTGTTTTCCATTTCCAGTTCCGACTCCATTTCCAACTCCGCTCTCGGAAATGATTCCGCTTCTGGCAGAACTTCCACCAGTTCCGTTCGCCTTCCCAGTTCCACTCCAATTTCCGAGTTCCACCCTCGGAACAGTGTCGGAAGTTCTGACTCCATTTCCGACTCCGCTCTCGGAAATGATTCCGCTTCTGGGAGAACTTCCACCAGTTCCGTTCGCCTTCCCAGTTCCACTCCAATTTCCGAGTTCCACCCTCGGAACAGTGTCGGAAATCAAGCGACTCGCGTAATAGGTGACATCAAGGGTCGATCAAGGGTCAGGGAGGTGCAGGGTTGATGGCGGGTGCCAAGTGTTGTCCCTGGCTGCGCAGCGTAGTATAATACGGGCTCGCTGACATTGGGGGTCCTTAGACTTTTCTCTTTGGATTTCCCCTTGTCAGGTGAGAATCCCCTCTCTTGTATGCTCTGTTCATTTATACAGACTTTGGATTTCCCCTTGTCAGTTGTGTGGTAGTGTGATCTCCACGACTAGCCAGGGTTGCCCTTACAGGAACACTCAAAGGGGGTTGAGTCAAGGGGATGATGGGACCAGTGATGAACCATCCAGCTGGGTAAAGGATGTCGATCAGGTTTGATGGCGTGCCTACCGGCAAATGATGCGAGTAGTGAATAACCATTCGGCGAATCCAGCGAAGAGTGAACAGAGCGAACATAGAAGTGGAGTGATGAAAGGGAGAATGGAGTTACTGGATACAAGAAATAAACGAGTCATGACAGCCATGTGGCTGTGATCCCTAATTCAACAGCTTTCAACATGAAAATGTCTCCAACCACCATGTTTTCCAACAATCAGTCAGCCATCGCACTCACTAGAGACCATCAGTATCATGCACGCACCAAGCAAATCAATATCCGATTCCATTTTATTCAATGGATCATCAAACAAGGAATCCTTCGACTCCTGTATTGCCCCACCAACGATATGGTAGCCAATATGCTTACCAAAGCACTGCCTTCCACAAAAGTCAAGCATTTCGTGGCCAAGCTTGGGCTATCCACGGTTTGAGGGGGAGTGTTGGAGTAACAAACATGTGCTCGCCCACACGTGATGTCACCACCGTTTGTTCTCCATTTGGGGTATGGGTCTTGCGCCGAGCACAAGACATACCTTTTTTTTCCTTTTAAATCCATCTGTTAACATTGAGAATATAAATGACCCACATTTATATAGATCTCCCTCAGTCGCTTGACTTCACCTTCACGTGCAAGCACTGAGATTGTCGTACTAGTGATATACTTACAGGAACGTCGCGGCATAAGGTCCTCTGTTCAAATGTTTTGCTGCATGAGCCACATGAGTAGTCATTAGTTTTACTAGGTAGACCCAGTAATGTTTTGAGGAGAATCCAATCCCAAATATGTGGGAAGCCCACAACAAATAATGTGGAATAGTTATGGTGTAGACGTGGGTCTGCCGCATATAGGTGATGTGGTATAGTTGCAAGTATTTTTCTGACCAAAAAAAAACCACATGTTTTAGGCCTTGAATTCGTGGACTATCCAAGGATATTTGCTAGGTGTGTCAAGTTTTTCCACCATCTGGGGGTGGGATATCCATGTATATACGCACTAGGATAGTCCACGAGTGCATACGTGGTAAAACCAATTATATTCGTGGATTTTCAGTGTATTTCATTAAGGGGCTATCCTAGCATTATAGGTGGCTGTTTGTCCGCTGTGAAGTCCCGAGACTTACTAACAACGATGTCAATCTGAAGGCGCTCCAGGCCCTAGACCTGTTTTTGAATGAGTGGAACAGGGATATACGTACTGGTGAGGCAGCCTGCTGCCAGCGGCAACACATCGCGTGAACAACCATGCTGAAGATACCAGGAACCCAGGGGCGAGCGTGCCGTCGTAGGCTGTGTAGCAAACACACCAAGGCCGCCTTAAACGACGAGGATCTCAATGAAGTTTTCGCTTCCGTTGAAATGAGAGCGAACTAACCTAACTAGTCACCTGCATGCGAGCACCCTAGATGGATCCGGCCAGCATCTTAAGTTGTCGTGGCGGACTGGAGTGGAAAATGATGGAAGCGTAAGTACATTAGGTAGCCCGTACTGTACAATATCTGAAGTTTGCAAATCAAGGCTTGGTAGCTGCTATACATAGCCTATAGGCAACACAACACTGAATACAGTACAGATGGCCATGGGGGACTGATTAGAGCGAGTTAGCAGTCGCGTGACGGCGCCACAAGACGTTGTAGCTACCCCTTCATCTCACAGCAGTGACAGCACTGAATCAATTTCCATGGCATTTTCATCCCACTCCCATTCATCTTCTTTCGTTCGCACCCGCCCCTCCACCTCAACCTCGCAACCTGCATACGCCTCGTCTCCATGGTGGTTCTCGGCAAGGAAGACGTCATACTCACACTCTGCCCTATCCCTATCATTTTCATCCTCGACCATAGCCTCCACAACCCTCCATCTTAACTCCCAATCCCACTCCCAACGCCTCAGAGTCCGTTCCTCCCCCTCACCATTGTTCACGTTTCTCAGGTAGTGATTCACCCCGGCTGGATCCCCTCCTTTTTTCTTCTCGGCGGTAGACGGCACAATAGGGAACCAAAATCTCACGTGCATATCATGCACGAAAAGCGTCCTCTGTATCTTATACATAGGCCACCCGCGCATTGCCCAGTCGAGGTCCAGCGTGGAACGCGATTCCTCATCTGATGTCATAGAGTAGTTTCGCAAAGCTTTTGGAGTCAACATCCCGGCACGGGGGAACAACGCCGGATTTGTCGGCGGCTCTGGGAAGCGCGAGCGTGGGAGTAGCTCCTCTACTACAGGAGGTGGTCTAGCAGCAGACAGCGCAGAGCGTGGGCGTCGATGAGTGCGAAGGGAATTTATCCAAGCCTCGTAGCGGAGTTCCCAATGAGACTTTGTAAGACGCAAACTTGCGTTAGTGTGTCCGGTGCTAGGAGAAGAGCGTGCAGAGGGACGTGTCTGCGTCTGATCCTGGCAGGGTTGGTTGGTGCGCGGAGAGAAAGGGGAAGCAACTTTGGGAAGAGACGGAACGTGTGCAGCAAGCGTGAGGTTTTTAGTTGACTTCGCTGGTGTCTGAGGTGTGTGCACGACGAAGAGAGCATCGCCAACGACATTGAGTCCCTCCGGTTTAGAGGTCGCAAATGTTGTCGCAGGGGGTTTGCAACTATCCTCGCCTAGGTATGGATGGCAAGAATTGTCTGCGCTGAGCGACGTCGGAGGTTTGGCTTTGGGGATTTTGGAAGGCATCACGGAGGATGTCGCCACAGAGAAGCCTTGGTTGCATTTCCGGACTTTGATTACAGAAGAGTGCTTCCTAGGAAGACCAGCGTCGGGATTAACATTCAACGCACGGGGATTGTCGCCGAGGACTGTTACATCTCCACTAGACTTGCTGCGCCGCAGATTGACCAAAGGAGATGAACTCGTAGCAATATCGGCATAACAGCCGTTCTCGTTGGTCTTCACGGTTAGCTTCTTGGCGCTTCTGCTTGCACGACGTCTGGCAGCCACCTCAGCGAGCGTAAAGAGTGACTTGAGTGTTTGGGAAAGGCGTTCCTCGGGCACGGGTGTGGCAGCTCGGGGGACAGAGAGAATCTCTATAGCAGATGAAAATTCCACGAGTGATTTGGGATGATGCATGGATAAAATCCTTGGTATGTTGTCACAGACGTGAGGAAGGTTCGAGGCAAGTGAGAGGCTGGGGTTTTACCAGTGGCGGCTGAGGTGGCTGGCTATGACAAGAATAGTGCGGGCTCAATTAATTGGCGACTATTGATTATAAGGGGAATATTGTACGAGGAAAAGAAGATTCAACCAGGCCAGCTAGGTTGTTGGCAAGCAAGGAAGCGGAGGATGAATTCATTGGTACTTACTAAGCATGCAAGCTTGAAGCTGGTACTGGTATCACAGCGTATCTAAGCGAAACGGATCTTATTGTCATGATACTTGCGTCATGGAAAAATCCTGATCCTGCAAACTCCAAGAGGGCGTGAGTCGTCTTGCCTTCAAGTTCTTTGTCGCATGGGCGGTTCTGCCTAATATCTCCTTTATTAGAACATGTAATGTACTGCCATGCGTAACTGATATAATAACACTGGCTACATGCAAATTCAAACATGCATATATGCATATACATGTTTTGATTTCTTAGTGATTGAGGTGAGTTGCACCAAAGTGTACTTAACAATAAATAAGACATTGACATAAAACGATGGCTGCTAATTACAACGGCAACGTATCGAGGAGGGGGCACGCCCTATCCACATCCGAGGTATTCGCAATTTTCACAACGGTGTTGAGCTCGACGTTGCCTTCAAATGCTAAATTAGCGATCGCCTTGCGGGTGGGTTCATAGGCTGGCCAGTTTGGTGCCGGGGACTGTTCGGGCAGCTTCGCAAAATTGGCCTGTCACCGAGAAGGTTGATCTCCAGCTCACATATGGCATAAAACCCAAGAAAAGGCGTACCCAAATGGTCTGCATTGTCTTTGATAAGGCTACCTCCGTCGAGTTTTTCGGGTTGAAGAGGTTCCCGAAAACAAGAGGCACTGTATTTGATAAATTGCGTCAGATCCAACCGAAAGCCCGATGAACAAATGTGACGGACGTTCAGTCCCCTCAGAAGCACCAGCGTTGGGGAAGAACTCGAACTCCGGAAACCTAGCGCCATATACAAACCGATAAACAGTCGAGAGACTATTGTTTGTAATGAGGTCTGCAAACATGGCATCGGGGCTGGATCATGCTGTGTGAGAGGGTCCGAGCTTCGTCAGATTGGGGTTCATATGAGCTCACCAGCGATACTGGAAATCAGTTCCTAAAGCGACAACTGCCTGCGCTTCAGTGTCAAACTTCTCGGGAACAGGATACAAGGAACGCAATTCGTTGGCGGGAAGAGAATTGAAGGGGGGTTGTGATATGAAGTCGGTGAAGTTATTTGCGCCTATAGTCATGAACGACAGGCCTTCGGAGTCATCTCCGATCATTATTGGAACCCGAGCAAAACGACCCATTTTCAGAAGCTCCGTAGGGTGGTCCGGCACAGTGTTTCTAGAAAACACAGGTTGCATAAGCACCCCATACGTCACAGCATACCGTGGCGGTGTAATCCTCACCCTCCGTCTGCTTGTGGTCCAAAACTCAAGGAGTCATTAAGGGTGAATCTACGTCGGTTAAGTGACTATAGGCATTAACGTCGCTTGTTTGCTCACTGCTCGAGATCACTAGCGAAAACGTTCCTCATACACTCTAATTGAGAGGCACCATTTGTAGAGGGACAACCAAAATGGGTTGCCATGCTGTTCCACACGCTAAAGTTACCGGCGGAAGCAGTACTTCCCATGTTATCCAATGCATCTATTACGCCTGATTGGAGGATGACAGCATGGAAAGGAGGAGCTGTGGGGAAGCGTTCCAGAAGAAGTGCGACACTACCCGATCCTGCTGAAAGACCAAACAGGGTGATCTGAAAAATGTCTTCGTCCGATGCACTCCCTCAATGAATGGAAATGCAAACCTTTTCTGGATCACCACCAAATCTAGCGATGTTCCTGCAGAGACTTGTGTGAGTGTGAATTAGACGTTCTCCGGAATCGACGCTCACTCCTTAGTCCAGGACAATGCGAGCTGCTGGTCCAGAAGACCCAGGTTCTGATGTTCCAAAGGGAGTTCTGGAGAACTGGGGCAACAATGGGATAATGTTCAAGGTGTGAGGCTACAACGAGTTACTTAGGGAAGCCAAAAACATTTGTACGCTGTTATATGGATTAACCATCATAATACAGGGACGAAAGGAACAATCACATAGTTATGTGAGACCAGTATGACGTCTTGATTCTCAGCAAATGAGGTACCGTCATAGAAAAATGTTCCAGAGCCGCCGAAAGCGAAACCGTTGCCTTGAAGCAGTGACGTTAGCCACTCAACTGCAATATGCGTGCGGCAGGACTGACCATATATCCAAAAAAGAACCGCCTTGGGCTTCCCAGAGGAGTTGGAGGGGGCCCAGACATTGATTGTAAGACAGTCCTCGTCCTCTGCTAGTGGCGGTGTGTTGTAGAATATTTGGCCCGGATCGGTGGCCGCCTGTGACTTGTCCAGTTGCTGAACACAAGCTGGGCTGAGGACCGTAGTGTTTTTGACATTCACCCACTTGTTAAGGACTGGGGCTGTCCAACGCCGCATCCCAGTAGGTGGGACTGCGAATGGGATGCCTTTCCAAGATAAAACGCCCGGGGCTACTTCAGATCCCACAATAGGACCTGTAGTCGTCTCAACATAGGGTCCTACTGCAAGTATGGGAAGAATCGGTGTAAGGAAAGTTAGCAGCAAGAGCATCATCCTGGTGATGGACCTCTTACCACACCTCGTGCGGGTCTCTTATACATTTCTTACATGGCCATCCAGTAACGCACTTCATCAGACTGCGCTGCTTAGGATAATGCACATCCAAGAGCTACTAAGAAAATCTCTGCGCATGTTTGACAGTGACAAGCTCTATCTTTGGCGGCCGCAGTTACACCCAAGCTTGGGAACCCTACACCCGTATCAAGCATGGCAAGGTAGCCTTGTGTCTCGGTCTCGGTTCGATAGCGAATTCGGTGTGCTGCGCCGATGTCCAATTTACACAGGAGTGGTATTGGTATTCGACTACCCCCGTACGGTAGTACCACGATCGTTGGGCAAGCCAGTTCAGACCGTCGAGGCCCACATCTAACTGACCAATTAAGTACAATACTGTTCATTTGATTCAGAAGTTACCTGTAGTGTACTGTAGTAGCTTAGTTTAATAGTTCAGAGGGACGATGGTCGACCCAAGGATCCGGTGCAGACGAGTGTGACGAGCGCTTGAATCAATGGATCGACGTACACAAGAGATTCATATTACGTAAGAAAGGTCCAGAACAAGTATATACTTACAGTAGGAGGGTTATCCATTGCTATGCTTGACTCTTCTGTAATCTCCAACCTAGCTAAAATAGGATGCTTGTCTCGACTCTCCTACATCTCGTTCCCTAACTTCCCCCGAACCGTTTCAGTATCATGATGACTCCATATACTTAGGATAATAGTACGCAACCTGCTGCGGCGGTTCAGGATCCTGAAGATCTAAATGATGCCGACGTGACACCCGCATGTTAATTAATTGTTCGTCCCTGCCACCCACTCCGGCTCAGCGCAGCCCACTCCGACTCAGCGCAGCCACTGCGGATTGTCAAAGCTAAGTGGCGCTAAATACTTTATCACCGTGAAAGTATTATGCGGACCTACGGCTCACTGAGTACCTCACAGCACGATTGAGATGACATGCACAGTCGTTGAAGGGCATGTGTCGAGTGTGCTGCAAACCATTTTGCTCGGATATTGCGTAATTTTCCACGTACATTCATGAGGGCGACACTGAAGAAATATACTCATAGCCAAATTATCCAAAAATTCCAGAAATTCCCTCACCCTCACCCCCAACCAAAAAGCAAAGATGGTGATTGTTGGTCTGAGCTAACAACCAGTATCGTGACATTAATTTGGACGGGTTGGAGACCTGGAAGTATTAGGGGTCGACCTAAGCTGTGAAGGGGATCTCCAAAGTATCTCCTGGATGCATTCTAGTTGACAGACTTATAAGTAGTATTAAGTACATATGCATAAGAAATTTCAGAGGAGCCGATCAACATGACACATTGTTGGCCTTGACTGATTCAAAGTGAATGCGATAAGTATTCCTCGTCAACGACCTGAGACGTAGTCTAGTTTATCATCAACATGGGTCTCATGAGACGGGTGAGGGTTGCCAACTTACACGTGGAATTGGCCATAAAACCTTCAGGCGGGATTAACGTGATAACCCGGCTCTGCTTGATTTCGAGGACCTCGGGCCCAAAATAGCGTTCCGTGATGAAGCTCCAGTGGAGTGACCCTGACATCCAACTCTCGAGGCCTCGTATATAACGGGAGACGTCCTTGTCGACTTCCGGTCCCCAAGAGGGAAGCTCTGCTCTGCTTTTGCAAAATGCAGGTATGATTTGGCGGCACAGATCTGCGATGTGATCGACGGCGCCTTGAACATCCAAATCGTGGTGTTCCATGAGAATGGCGACCATATTGTAGTTATCGCCGCGAGCTTGTTCAGCCTTGAACGAAAATATGTCCTATGCAGAATAATACAGTGAGCAGCCAGGCCGCAAAACGTGGCGGATACGCACATTCGACCATGCGACAAATTCATTCACATACTGCTTCAGAATATTGATGACTGGGTGATTAATCACATAGCCTGGGAGATCGATGCGGAGGGTATACTCAAAACAGTCCATTAGAGGCCATAGACCACTATTATCACAGCGAGCAATCATGTAGGAATCCAGGCTAGGAATAACGCCCTTGTCTCGCTCATAGGCCTGTGTACGGACAGCTGTCAAGTAGGAGGCTAAGCTTTTGCTGAAGCGAGCCTGAAACCCGAGTGCTGCATCATGGATACATCGGGCCCAGAAACTACAAGCAAACTGTGAGCGCTGGACGTCTTAATTTAATGTTACTAACTCTCTCGCCAATTTACTGACATCAGGCTCTTGTTCCGGTAACTCCATGCCATTGGCCAAAATACGACGATATGAATGTGGATTTTGCAGGGCGTTCGACACGATGTGCGCAAGCACTTTGGTGTCTTTGGTTAACAGCCCATCCGACACATCATCGAGAAGAAAAATGAAGTTCATGAAATCGCAGACGACTCTCAGATGTTCGTCATCGGTATCATGGTAGACATACCCTGCCAGAACATCCGCCTTAAGACCTATCAGATCCTTGCGTTTCTTGTCGGTGAAGTCGCTGCATCCATTCTGGTACCACTCAGCCGATGCCTTGCCAATAATGCCTCCATTCGGGTGACAGGTAAGGGTGAACTGGCAGTGTGAGGTAAGGTCGGGAAGTTGGAAGGTGGAATGGTTGGGAGAAAGTCCAGCGACGTCAGACGGGGACATTTCAGTAAGAGTGGTGTACAGAGAACGATATGAACATTTCTGCTCTATTTAAGACAAAGAAGTGGTGGGTGGATGTGTAAGTCAAAGGCATATACGAAATACCGTATCCACCAAATACGCTCCGGCGAACGTCCACGTCTGCAAGCTCATAAGTAATCCAGGGTTAAAAGGTATCTGACACGCACGAACTAGGATCAACGGTCATCAAACCAAGTGCCTCCAGAAGAGCTCCACGTTGTGCAACAGGGGCTAGGACATGTTTCTGCATGCCTACATATAAACTAGGTGGATGAAAGAGCACTTAGATTGCAGCGGTGTAGAACGCGCAGAAACTAATACTCCCGGCCACTTGATACACTTGATATGGCGATGGGATATCATCGACATGTTGTATCATTCCGATAAACAAGAGAGGTGACGGCCGTCGTTCAGGTTTTGTTTGAATTCACAGGATGTCGCGTTCCCCCCGGTAGGAAACCATGTTTCATTTCAACAGAGCCCGTATGATTCCGCGTAGAGCACAACACGTTGCCGAATGAGACTGGCTACAACAATCTGCCCTTTGTGCATGATCCCTTGGGTGCCTACAAACGCGCTATGCAAGCAATTGCTCCCGAAAGGCGTACAGCCTCCGCATGGAGATTCCAACACTGGCAGAGATGTCATAGCGAGGTTCAAGTATAATAGGAGAATCAGAGGCGAACGCGAACGGAAAACAGTAAATAGGGCTGTCTTCGTTGATGGGAAGGCATTGAGCTCTGGCCTGCATGACGTCACACGTGTGGTAGCGTGACTAAGTCCCGGGACGTACACAGATGCCCATACTCATAGTGCTGAAGAAAACAATGCGGAGATTCGCAAAGCTTGTAAAATAATTTCTTAGACTTACAAGCACGGGATAATCATTCGCCTTGAATATCGCATTCTGACACGGTAGCACGCTTTTGAGATCACGCATATCTAGTACTTAGTACTCCAGCTTGTGCTCTTCGGCCAACAAACGGAAGTAAAACCTATTTGCATATGATGCGTATGTCTCTTTGACAGTGTACAGTATACTCATCCTCCAACATTGGTACCAGAAAGACTGATTATCGTCTCAGCTCATAGGTCTTCTCCACTCAAATTTGTAACCTTTCTGAAGTCTTTCACACTTTTCTCTGTCACAATCTTGTCATATTGACGGATCTCAGGTCGGAATAGGCCTCCTTAAGATGGTCATCAAACGTGAGAGGTTTTCTCCTGTTCTAGTTGACTTATCACTTCCTACGTTAATCCCGGCACAAACCGGCCAGGAACCTTAGCTTCGAGTCATCTTTGGCACTGACTTCTTGATATTTAACATTATACTAGGTCCATTCCTGGAGTAGCCTGTGCTTCATGAACGCCTTGCCGCCTCCTTCTTCTCGCCACCATGGCTCCATCGACCACCCAGCTCGAGGAAGAGGTATCAGCTTGTACGGAATCATCAAATCCTCCCACAAGAGAACAAGTATGGAGGTTGATTCGAGCAGCTAAATATAGGTGATTTCCCGCCTTCGTGAACAGGGACAGCATCTTGATAACCTCGGGGACCCACCTCTGATACTTAGCGAGGACTCTCTGGAAACCATTCGAAAAAAACTGTTTTTATGTTTGAATGACCCTGGCAGGTTTCACGTTTCCGAAGTTGAACATGTAGGATATCTCATCATGCACTTTTCTTACGCTGAAGTATTTTTGAAGACCCTCGTGGTGGTTCAACAATGTTCCCTCATTGCACCGCCAGAATTTGTAGATTACTTCAAGTCTCGCATATATGCCGTCGCTGCCCTCATTAACTTCCATTCCCGGGCCGCCGCGGCATCTAACAAACGCGTCCGGCAGAAAGCCCGGATGTTATTCGAACTACTTGATGACGATGCCAAATTCCAAGAGGAACGGAACAAATGTGTCCAGTCATGGAGTGAACCCAATCCTGCTCGGTCTCCACATAGAACGTCAGACAGCGGACACGAGTCGACATCTGGGAGGAACAGAGGTTCTCCGTCGTCAGCCCTGCCTACGCCTCGAGCTTCTCCGGTGCACGATTCCTCCGATCTCGACCCTGACAACGAACGCAACGGGAATCATGGCAGGGAATCATACTATGGTAGAACTGAGCCTCCGGCAAAGGAGATTGTTGAGGAAATGGTCCGCGGGGCCACCGCAAACATACCCCCAGACGTCACTAGAGAGAAGATGGATCAAATTGCTTCCTGCACGTTTGATAGGTGAGTTAATGTTTCTACGGTGAATGGTACTCTAACACAAATATAGCTGCAGTCTTGAAATAGTGATAAGTGTATTGGTGGAGCGACTCTTTGTCCTCACTGGACAACATATCTATCACCATCTTCGCAAGGTATTTTCCTTTACGTGAACAAGTCAATACAGAAACTTTATCTTTTCCTAGACGCTTAGAATTGTTGACCACTGTCTGCGTTACGGTTCCTCGGATTTTGCTGCGTGGTTCAAGGAACATCGAGACATGATAAGTACACTGTCCACGTCTAGCGTAGGACACGTCATCAATAGACTCGCGAGAGGGGTTCTCAATCTGCTGGACGACCAAGATAGTCGAGAGGCGATACCTGCCATGCAGACACCCCCCTCAAGTCCTCCCCAGACACCACCCTCTCCTATATCATCCACCTCAGACACAATCCCACCGCCTGAGTCAGTGAAAGATTTGAGCCCATTCATAACTACTATAGGCGACTATCCCCTCTCTTACGGTGGCTATTCAATTGTGTACAAGGCTGTATTGAATGTCGGATTCTCACAAGAAATCGTTCGTTGACATTCTCGCGCATGATCTGTTCATCCTAGCTCACCCCGAACAGGTTGCAAAGAAGGTTTTGATTTCAAGAGATACTATTCCCCAGGCACGCCTTCAAAAAGTCAGTAGCTCGACTGACCATGCTTTCGCTTCATTCAACATATTCTTCACAGCGCATAAGTCGCGAAATTCGTGCATGGACAGGTTTACAACACCCGAACATTGCTAGGCTTTATGGCACTACACGGGAAGCCAACGGGTCTATAGGACTAATATCCCACTTCTTTGAGTGCGGCAACATTGTGGACTACATCAAATCTGCCGATAAATCTAAATTAAACATCTTGAAACTAGTAAGTCCAAATGAATATCACTGGATGAAAAGGTTCAAGCGGTTAAATTTTAGCTGCATGGTACTACATCAGGGGTGGACTATCTTCACGGCGAGGGGATTGTACATGGGGATATCAAGGGTGTTGGTGATTTTAATTCACTAGCTCAGCGTGGCTTGCTGACCGAAGTCACAGTCAAATGTCATGGTCGACGACGAGGGAAGGGCCAAGTTAATCGACTTTGGCGTCTCACGTATCACCGGGGAACACGGACACACAACGTCAGGATCGGGTGCCTCATGGGCCTGGGCGGCTCCGGAGCTGGTCCCATACGATGACAAGGCCGTTCCAAAGACCTATTCAACGGACATATGGGCACTCGCGATCACATTCGTCGAGGAAAGTTTCTAATGGCAGCTTTCTTCTCCTCTCGCCCTGATGTACGTTGCAGGTCATGACAGGACGGTCTCCTCCTAGCGGTGTGCACATTTTCGGTATTTTGTCCAATTTACGTAATGGCGTAGTTCCGGAACGACCCTCTCCAAATGACGAATGTTACTTTTGTCCCGGAGATCGGCTATGGGCTCTCCTACTCTGCTGTTGGGCCAGCATCCCGGAAGATCGACCCACCATCTCGACGATTCAGGCTGCTTTAGATGACCTCGTGGATACCTCGGAAATATAGACTTAGTCGAACGAATCAAAAAATGTACAAACCGACGTACAGTATCCAAAATAAATGCGGCATGTGAGATACCTCAGACCACGGGACATCCTCCTACTAGGAGGATGTCCCGTAGTATTTGGCGACTTAGGTTGGTACTGTGGGTCAGTGCAGGCATTAAAATCTTAGTCCAAAAACTCTATCGTAATAATCCGACACCAGTACGTGGTATCTGAAGCCTTGGTTGAGCGAAAATAATGAACGTCAGGACCTTGTATCATTCTCTCGACTTGTCATATCCACAGCATCTACGCCTGGGTTATTTACCGAACATTCACCTTGACAAGCTGCATCCAAACATGATGTAGAATGACCCATGGACTACGGTCTCGGCAGAGTCGAGACGCGACGTGGGAGTGTCTGCTATTCCTGCTATTCATCCCGTTCGAACGTGCAGGCAGACATACAAGCACTAGAGAATTAACTTTCCAAGTCTCTCAATCGATCGATCCGCCGGAGTTCAATAGGGCCTATCTTAGCGGTTTTGATGGGGATTTGGAGAGGGTTTAGACAAGGATTTGCATTTCTTATAAAGCTCTGACAAAGCCCCGAAAACCGGTTTTAACTCTGATAAGCTAGTTTTGAACAGATGATTTGACATGATTTGGACAGGTTTTTGTAGCTCCTGCCGTCACCTGCCAGAGCCGCGGTTCTTGTTCTCTGCCGCTGACGCCATGCATGACAAATTAAGACCGCGAGGATGGGGCTTAGCGATGGCCTCCTTCAAATGCACGCGCTTCCATGGCGATGAACTTGTGGACACCAGTAAGGAACGAAGCTGTGCCTCAGCCTTTGAAAGTGCTGAAGCCCATGACTGGCGAAGTCTGTATGCCGTCACGTCAGCTGTAAACAAACATTTCAGAGAACTAACCTAGGACCGTCTGTCATGACATTGCAGGGTACTTCGTGACGGCTGTGGTGACGTGCGTTTACAGCTGTAACTCAACGTTATATGTAGCTCGTCATGCGTAAGCACAGTTATCATGGTGACATTTACCTTCATGAATTAATGGTAAAACTTCGTTATGCCGGTAAGTACCACCCGGCCCTGCCACGGAGAACTGCCTGAAACGTAAGTCGATCAACGATCAACTTTATGGTAGCTTTACAGTAACATCTAGCTAAGTGTCTGACCAAAATTGAATCCCTTCCCTTATTTCCTGCAGTCCACTCCCATCTGCGTCTAAGTCTTTCCCAAGAATAAGACCTTGATCCTTAACGAGCCGGAGCTTAAATCCCCATCAAAACTTAAACCACTCCAAATCCCCATCAAAACGGCTACTCTGATCGGCCCTAATCAAGTTGTGCACGGTTAAGCAAGTAGTTCCTGTTGAATCCCTGAAGCACTAGCTTGCTATGGCATGTACATCCAATCGTCAAAAATTACATCCAACTTGAAGACATTTCACCACTGACCACGCCCTTGCGCAAACCCAAGACTAACCGCCAGGAACCTTCCGCCATAGTGTTAGCAGAGGAAATAATTCGTACATCACTTCGAAGGCTATAGCGCTATAGCTTAGCAGAATTGCTCAGTATAGTACTTGGTTAACCACTTATAACCATGGTCTTATAAATATATAATTAGGTAAAAATCAGTACCTTGTCGGGTACGTCGGCCGGGGGCCAGGGTACTAATCATCGACTAGGGCATTTATTTCTACTCTGATTGGTTAAAAGTTAGAGCTGACGAGACTCAACCCCTTTCAGGACTAGTAGCGGCCAGTACTACCGTGACGGTGTCGTACACTAGCGCTTCCGAGGTCGACATACTTACTGTAAGGGCCGACGCCTGACGGTCTGACATGCCGCCGCCGGGACTGAATTTGTTAATTTATTTATTAGGAGCTGAGCGCTCGAGCACGTCTCATGCTCGAGTACTAAACTCTCAGCGTGGACTTCGATGAAGGCAGCTCGATATAGTAGGCCACGAAAATGAGCCGACATGAGGGTTATATAGACTTGCTTCAATATAGTCACAGTTGATCGTCAGTCTATTGCCAATTATATTTTACGGTACTGTAAGGTCGACAGCAATGCGTGGTGTTAGTACAAAGTTGTGAGTGAGAACCTGAATCCGGCCCATCCACCGTGAAGGCTGAGCCATCCATTTTTTTCTACTGCAATCTGCCGTCTGCATTCCATATTTCATGACCGCAATCACGCGCACACGCGCGCCCAAAAGTGTCGATTCTGCACGCCCTGCCCGAAACCATACCCTGAGATGGCAGCTCTCTAAAACATCCGCGCGCGTCTGCGCACCTCCTTCGGACCGCTTGCGCCGTCAAAGATGCGCACGAGTTCAGCAGCAAGACGGCGCACTTCGGAGGCGACGCTCTCCTCGGGGTGTCTAGCGGCGCTCTCGCGCAAGGGCTGGTGCCGCCCCACCAGCCGCTTGAGTAGATGCGTGTGACGGGTCCAGTGGTATATTACATCGTTAGATGCGGTGGAGAGGTTTACGTTGAGGAGAAATAGCAGCTGTGAGGGAAGTGAGGGTGTGAGTAGCCTGAATTCCGGTGTGGGTCAAATTGGAGGGACGCACTTTGTAGATATTTAACCATATGTCCTCGGAGCTGATTGCATTTGAGTCCGAGGATTCAACGTGGGAGATGAGTGTGCTAAGGGTGGTGCTGGAAGCACTGTGGGTCAGGGATGGGGTAAGAAAGAGTTGGGTAAACACACCTGTCACGGAAAGGCTCTTGTGCAATGTCGTGGGGTGTTGGGCGTGGAGGTTGCAGTGAGAGTGAGTCCATTGGTGACAATATGAATAGCTTGGTGGGGGCTGGTGAGCTGGAGCTGGATGTCGACTGCCTTGGTGCAGGGCCATCACGTGCAGGATGTCGCACAAACATGTTCCGTGATTCCTGCCCACGGGGTGACTGCAACATATTCACGAGTTCTTCCGCCTCCGCCCGCACGGCTGCTCCGCGATCGAGGCGGTATGTGTCCATATATTCAAAGCGGGTGAGCTGGCGGATGAGAGCTTTGTGAGCCGTCGCAAAGTGCATGACTTCCTTGGAGCCGCTGCGTATGCAGTGGGAGATGGTTATCAGGGCCTATGACGCACACTTCACGTCAGCTTTTCGCATGGAGCTGTGCATGGTGCACAAACTTTGAGCACACGACGCCAGTGAGGACCATTTGATGTAAGCGCGTCATGGAGGACATGGAGTATGTCCGCACAGTCTCGTGTTTGCGTGTACGCCCGAAGCTCTTCCATGAGTGAGTGTGACGGGCCCCACGGGTCAGTGGAAGTGGCGTCCAAGGCCCGACTGCGTGCATTGTCGGTCGTAGTCGATGGCATTGCGAAGGATTGGAAGGGGCCAACCCTAAATTGGGGGCGGACTAGAGTCATTTTGAGGTGCGTATGGGAAGTCTGCAGAGGTCGAGTACGTATTTGTTATATGTGATCCATGATCGAGAGATTTTCATTCTGGCCAGAACAAGCGACCGAGCAGACCGAACAGCTTACCAACGCGCTTCTATGGGGTCGTGCTCCGGTAGCAACCCCTTGACGGAGATTTCTTGATTGCGAGAGACTGTCACTTGGCACCAATCAACTTACGTGGCAACATGGTCGGTGTATCCGGCGGACAGTCATGACTACGTTATCCTTCGCACTCAAAAAGCGTCTCACATGGTAGATATTATCAATATAGGTGAAACGTACCTGGCAAATGGCAGCTTCAAATATTTAATTTCTGAAACAAGTGTGGATCCGCCGAAGACACCGAGTGATCGCCCATGGTTGTCCACACCGGCATCTCGGCGCTCAACCCACCGTAGCAACCTTGCCTACTCGTCTCGACTCCGATTCATTGACCACAACATGATAGATGGTGCTTGTGTTGCTTGTCGTTTGCGTGGTTGGCTCACAGTATCTCCATCAAGACCCAGAAGCAAATCCTGCATTTTACAGACGGGACATCTCGGACGAGTGCGAGTCACGGGCACCTTCTCGTAGAGTTCTGTCAAGTTTGGAATACGACCGCAGAATGTATGTTTGGAACACAAAATGACCACGACAGAATGCATATGAGCCGGCACAAGAAGACACCGAAACGTAGTTGACAGTATGCCGTTCCAGTCGTGCGACTCGTCCTATTCCAGCAGCGCTCTGTGCGAGTACGCAAATCCGATATGCAGCCGGCTCCCAGGCGGATCCAGAGCACTGGCAGGGACACGCATCATGCTTGACTCCTAATACATCCAGCACTGAGTAGTAAGCTGGGCCTTAGTGTCTCATACCCTACTTTATGCGTACGGCTCCACGGCTCATCCCTGAGGCAACCCTCCTTCTCCGGACACGCTCACTCACCCACCCCTAGACCGGGTCACCGGGATCCTACTGTGGAATGCAGTGCTGCAACATTATCCAATTAACCTGACTTCAGCTTTTTGTACTACACAAGCTGACTGACCTTGCGAGCTTTCTCTAGCTAGCCCGGAATCATGATCGAAGGGGAGCCCTTTGATTTGATCGTATTCCGCGTGGTTCGTTGGATAGCGTGACACCCCGGTCCCGACGGGACTCCCGGCTGCCTTCGTCGGCTTTCGACCGAATTGTACCCACACGCCGCTGTAGCCAAAATGACGCAATGCTAATTAGGCATACTCTCCCCGACACAAGAAACGATTCCGATCGTCTCCAGCCTCGAGTGAGAACACAGCGCAGCCCAGACAGATCAGCCTGTCTTGTTTCTACTTGTATGTATTGTCAATAAGTATTCTAAAATATAAACGTATCTCAACTTGTTAACTAAGGGTAATCTATTATTACAGTTATAGTTATAAATTATTTTAGGTGATCGATATAAAATGTAAATAATACAACTCTAATGCAAGTCTAAGTAATAACTAATAAGTATACTATCTCCATCAGCCAGTAAGTATTGTGGTTGTTAAAATCCTTTACAGTAAATGAGCAGGAAAACAAGCTTACCATTATACTATTCGGCCACCGACTCTAACCTGAACCGGTCTTGCCATCCATTACTGTAACGCCTACATTTAATATATGTGAGTCCTGAGCCTGCAATAGATGTCTAGAGAAATGGTCTTGGAGAGCCGGTTTTGATGCATGAGGGATTGTTTTGCTTGCTGACCTGCTACAGTATCTCTTACGAGATTCCCAATTTCCTGATGCATACCAGTCAGGTCTGCTAATTTACCGTAACTTGGACAGACACAGTACCTGTCACTTGCGGACCCGTCGTGCTTCAACTTGACAATTTTTCGAGAGCGTTGTGATGATCAATCAGTACGATAAACCCAAATAATTCCAGATCAGGAGATGTGGATGTCCGATCGCGCACCTCGACGATATAGGTAAGGCTTGAAGCTTGAGGGTACATCGCGTCGGTTACGAATCATACGTCTCTTGAGTCTTTGCCTCTGGTCGACCGCTGCCCCCATCACGGACCTTCCCGGACCTTCCAAGTCCATTTCCACTGTGGCCTCCTAGCTACATCAGTTGGGAATTAAGCCCAATGACGACGCCCTATGACTTGCATCTGGGTGCGTGTGCTCAGTCTTGTCATTGCCACCAGGAAGTTGCACCAATTCTTTTCAAACCAAATTGATGCCTCACTGGTTTAATATCCCAATGCAAATGAATGTATTACTCCCTGAATTCCAAACAGACTAGACTAAAAAAAAAATCGGTACTATCGACAAAGTGTCCTAGACCAATACTTATGCGACATTGAGGTCGAGAAATTGTTATGGTATCATATCTGGGGAATGGCTTGCGTAAGCAATAGATTACGGACGCATTTGTATGAACACTCACCAGGCCTCAGGCTCCTATCCTTTAAGAAGAAAGACCACCGGCGGATTGGGCAAGACTGTAGGCACTCCCGACCGACGAGGGCGACGAGGCGCTGTTCCAGTTGTTACCTGAGGGCTCAACGTAGTTGGAACCGATAGAACTGCCTTCGAAGCCAAGGTCGTTGGAGGTAAGCTCGCCTGACGAGTCGTGGATCGAACCGATGTGCGACGCGATCGAATCGTCGTATCCAACAGAGCGGCCGGAGGAGCGCGTCAAGTCGCTCGAGAAGTCATGGAAGCCAGAGACGAACTGAGTGAAGACACTGTGGGATACAAATTTGAGATGAAGACTGAGCGCCACCAATATGAGTACGTACACAGTCTGGACTTCAACTTCACAGATTTGCTAGAGAGGCGAGTCAGTTCTTGGTTGTTAATCATACATTGATTGCATGCAGTACCTCAGTGACGATCCTTGAAAACGTGATGGATCAGTATAGGCTCAGGGAGACAACAATGATGCGTACTTTTTGGCGTATTCACGGAGAACAGCCAATTGCTGCTGAATGATCTCGACGGTCTGGGAGTGGCAGACTACCTCCTTGGACTGGTCAACGACTATGTTGTTGTGGTACCCGCTGTAGTTGTCCGACCCATAGAAGTTGTCGAAGTTCGACATCTAAAGACATTTTTAATCAATCAGTAATTTCTCAATGTCAACAAACTCACGGTGCCATAGCCGCCGTAGTTGTCGAAGGACATGGGGGTGTAGCTAGTGCGCTTTGCCGTCGGCGCAGCAGAAGCGGATGAGGAAAGGGCGGCGACAACAGCCGCAAGAGTAACAAAGGCCTTGGAGAACATGTCGAGTATAAAGTGTGAGGTAGTAAAAGGCGTCGAGCTCGAGTGTGTGAAGTGGTAATAGAAAGCTGGCTGCCGAAGAAAGCGAAAGAAGGCAGGCGACCAGGCCGGAGACTAGAGTGAAGGGAGTTGAGGGAGTGTGGAAAAGATGCTGGAGAAGGAGGATCTTCTCGAGAGGGCTTTATACTACTTCGCCTGGGAAGACCTGTGCGCGGAAACTGAGAATTACCGGCATCTGATGCTGCAGCCTCGTTGGGTTGGGGGGAATTCAATGTCAAAATGACGAAAATAGACATTATCCCGCATCTTGCATGTGTGCCACTTGAATCCCACACCAAAACGAGGCTGTTGAGCGTTTTGGCTGTCCGCATCCAAAACTCCGCCTTGACATATAGACGTCGTCTATTGAACCGATTCGAGCTCTCATCAAAATCACCGCTGAATCCCTGCGACCCTTGTTAGACAGCCTACAGTTTGACATGCCAAGATCTTCACCGGAACTTCTATATCACATTTATGGGTGGAGTTCGATTTCACTGTCAACTTTCAATGGATCCGTCTGATCGCCTTTTCCCATATTTCCCATAACTATCGCCAACGTCATCCAGGTGCATAGCGCGATGTGATTGCGTTGAGATCTCGAGCTAATGGCATTCTCGGTCTACTGGTGAATTACACCGATGGAAATCATCAGTAGGTCGCGGTAGGAGGACGTCTGTGCGGCTATCTTCTTACCGTATAATGACTATTGCTACCGTTCCTGAGTAGGTTCTCGTCGTGAGGTTAAGATCAATATATTGCGATGCCGTGAATGCTTCTGCCTTCAAAAGGGACCAAGTCGGGCTGGGCTGTACCGTGTTCTGTTGCCATGTCAACCGGTTGGCACCATCCAGCTGTAACGCCCAAGTGTACACGAATCAACGTAGAAGCTGGTCTTTACCAGCGATTCACCCAGGTACCCACGACCGCACTGCAGTGCTAATAACAAAGTTCCGAGTCTCCGACTTGAAATGCAGTTGCCGTTGTCCAATTGTTCGCTTTGTGCAGACTGATGATATATCGTTTAGTTCAGTGTATGTGTCCACAGTCTCGGAGGGCTAGAATCATATTACCGTCCGTCATGCCAACAAAACCGAACTGACAGGCCTCAGCGCTGGCGCTGAGCGCTGAGCGCGGTGACAGAAATTGTGATGTACAAGTGATGAGAACCAAAATGAATATTTAGTTGCAGACGCTGGTGCTGGCTAGTGAGAGCGATACAATGTGCTACAAAAATGGATCATTCGTTGAATGTTCAGGAACGGAGCTAAGTTCGTTTGTGTTTAATTTAGATCATGGAAAGCAGAGCGATAGCGAGGAGCAAAAAAGAAAAAAAAAAAAAGACAAGGGCATTCACCATCCTTCGCGACAAGTAGCATTTGGCCGTTTGCTGTTCCGTCCTCGGCAGTCCATACCACCGCAATCTTTGCAATGATTTTTGCAGAATTGTGAGCCGCCTTTACCCTTGCAATCATGCCGTCCACACTTGACACAATGGCGCACCCGGCGCTGGGGTGTGTGCTGTGGCACTGCTGCTACTGGTGGAACATGAGACTGAGCGGGATGAGAGTGTGAAGGATGTCCCGCACTACCCAGTAGAGACTGATTTGGATGAAGCGAAGTTTGACTATACCGCGCAAGTGCACTCGGAGGGAGACTCAACGAAGGGTGGTGCATGTGCAGCGGGGGACCTGGACGTGCGGACGCTTGGTGGTGCGTAGGTAAGGGCGGCGGCTGGGAGGAGTGAGAGGGGTGAGACGGGTGCTGTTGCTGGGAGGGATGTGACGGATGCTGCTGCTGGGACGGATGCTGCTGCTGAGGCGGAAGCTGCTGCTGAGACGGATGTTGCTGCTGAGGCGGAAGCTGCTGCTGAGGTGGAAGCTGCTGCTGAGGCGGAAGCTGCTGCTGAGGCGGAAGCTGCTGCTGGGGCGCAAGCTGCTGCTGAGGCGCAAGCTGCTGCTGAGACGGATGTTGCTGCTGAGACGAATGCTGCGGATGTTGCTGCTGAGACGGATGCTGCTGCTGCGATGGATGCTGCTGCTGCTGCAAAGGCCGCAGATGTGTATATGGGGAATTGTGAAGAATGCCCGGAAAATGTGGCTGTGCAGGCGATGTCTGGGTGGATGTAGGGGCAGGGGCTGGCGGAACAGGCGGCCCACCGACGTTGTTAGGATGATGTGCTGTTTCAGGCTCTAGTGGTCTCTTTAGGCTAAGCTGTGCCCCACTGCCTGTTTGGGGGGAATTAGTAGTCGAATTAGGTAAGGAGGTCGATGGGTAGATAGGCGATGGAGTGTGGATATGAGGGGCGCGTGCATGTGCCATGGATGCGCGGGCATTGGGCTGTGGCCGGACTGAAGCGTTCGGCTTTAGCTGTGATAGGGATGGCTGATGCCGCACCTGCGGCAAGGGTTGGGACTGTGGTTGCGGTTGCGGCTGCGTCTGCATCCTCGGACTACGGATATCGACACCAGAACCATTAGCGCGATGATCTTGCACCTGTAGGGCAACACCGCTTGGTCTGTTGTCAGCTGTCGTGGGATTCTGAGACGCATAGGGCCTGGACATGTACGTAGGGGAAGTCGTATGGACCATCGACGTAAGACCCTGTGAAATATCGGTGGTCTTCTGTCGCTTCGCCGGCCGCTGGTCATTCACATTGGAAGCATTGCCAGAAGTATCCACCTCCTGACTTTGAGCTGTTTGAGTGGCCCAGAATCTATTATAGGGGTTTGAAAATATCTACATAACAATGGAAATAAGTCATTAGGTGGACACGCTGATACGGACATGCGCACCGCTTCCACAGTAGCAACCTTGTCCTTGTCATTATTTGTCACGGCAGTGTCCACAACTTCCTCCATGCCTTCGTCCTCCTCGTGATCCTCTTCCCTGTCGCTATCGTTCCAATTCCACAACTTGGCCAGCACGTCTCTAATGCCTGGCTGGGAGGTTCCTGCCTGGCACAGAGTCCTGGTCAGTGTATACAGAGGACGTGACACTGCATCTCCGCTCCATCCGGTCCCTCGGC
This sequence comes from Gautieria morchelliformis, assembly GCA_015179125.1. Classification (NCBI taxonomy): domain Eukaryota; kingdom Fungi; phylum Basidiomycota; class Agaricomycetes; order Gomphales; family Gomphaceae; genus Gautieria; species Gautieria morchelliformis. The sequence continues at coordinate 3,409 of WHVA01000517.1, read as the reverse complement.
TGTCAATCTGTTCCGTTTCTGTCACAGACGACAGATGGACGGGCCACTCGTCGGCGATAACTTGAGGCAGATTGTTTACGATCCGAGGGTCCCAGCTGTTGAATTTGATGCCACACGTCTGCTGAGCACACCCATACTGCATCCCTATAACGTAAAAGGCTGCAGGAACGAGGCCTGCGTTTGCATGCCCACTAGCTGAAGGAGCAGATGAGGATGGCAGATCGAAGACGCGCAGGGGACCTGTGCGTATCGGACCCAAATGATTTAATTGTCCTTGGTGGCAAACGGGACAATTGAGAGGTCCGCTTAGAGGAAGATAAAAGGGATCCCAAAAGAAAAAGCGGTGCGAATCGTGCTCCGATGCGAGAGGTGTCCGGCTGGCATTCTGAGAGTCACCATTGACAGGCGGTTGATTAGATTGGGAAGAAAAGGGCGGGCCAATGGACGATGACGAAGGTTTTTGGGAGGCAGACGAATTCCGATGCGTTGATTTTGACAAAGAGGCGGTCCGGGGCAGCATTAAGCGGAATAGGAGGGGTGAATAAGGTAGCCAGAAAGTCTTGAGGAAATTGTAGCTCATGGCTTGCGAGACTGCCAGATGCCCAAGATGTGACCGATACGCGGAGAGCACCTCTTTCGGGAGAGGAAGCCTACTCGCTGACGGCCGGGAGAATAATGAGTATATCGTGTTTAATATAAAATCCGAAATCTGAGCCTGAGGAATTGACGGAGGCCCATCCTCAAGCCCGCGCATTCCTGTATTGACATCACTGGCGTTGCTCACATGCTGTTCCCGCCTATCCGCCAAACCCAAGGCGGAGGCGGTAACAACTGAATCAGCGAAGTGGTTAATTCCATTTTGTCCCATAGCATGAGGATGAATTAAAGCGTTCGCAATAGATGAAGATGAGGCGGTAGGGGCATTGGATGTACTGGCGGCAGTGGCAGAGGGAAACCATTTGGGATTTTGAGACACGTTATTAACATTAGCTTCCGCTGTGGCAGTGGAGCCACTAGCTTTGTCTGCGGAAGAGCCATCCGCAACCGGAGTTGCACTGGGCTCGGACGCGGCCTCCTTGGGGAGACGGTAATTGTTGAACATCCCCTGGAGCTGACGACCATCCGCCACGTTGTGAACATTTGCGGTTTGACCCGGCAAAGCACTTACAGGCCACTCCTGCTGCTCTCCATTGGGCTGCTGGGACTGATGTTGTTGTGGGAAGGTGTTGACGGAGAAATCAGGTGGGAAGTTCTTCCGCGGCCTACCAGGACCTCTGGTTACCTTAGGCACGCTTCCTGCTGGTCGTCCATCTTTCCGCGGTCTGCCTACGGGACGTTTAACCTTGGGCTGGCATGACGGGTCGACCTCGAGTGTTTTTTTGGTAGAACCCTTCGGACGACCAGGCCCACGTTTGGTCGGCGTGGGTGATGCCTCCTGACTATCTGTAGGCTGATTCAATGTCGATGTTTGCTGATGGGACTGGGGTAGGGCTGGGGGCGGTTGCTGCTGAGAGCCCGCATCAGCAGCCAACGTGCCTGTTATACTCAACGACAGATGGTTCCGGTCCGTTGCCATCGCACGGTGATCTACTGCATAAATCTCAAAATCCGAAGAGAATAAGGACGGATGTATTGTCCCGAGGTGCCGTTACAAGTCCACTGTGGTAGTTATAACCCGTCAGACTTATCAGGAGATAGATTTATTTTGTATTTTCAGGACTTACCGGCTATTTATTTGTATTTTCGTAGACGAGCTGTATCACTTCCCTGCCTCTACTGCGGTAAGTCCTTTGATTTTATGGTTGTCTGATGTCGTCCCACACTATGTTTTCTGCACTATTGCGAGTTGAGGCAGTGAGCGGGGTAGTCAGAGGACGTCGATAAGGAGTTACACGTGTGAGGCCAAATAACACAAAATACCGTTCAATTCTCACGCCCGGCTGACATAATGGGCATAAGATTTTCTTGTCTTGACCACCATGTTCTCTACTTTGGCGTATTCATGGGCACCCACCATGCATCTGGTGTTTACATCAAAAATTCGTCCGGCAGTAGCAATGCTTATATCCATCGGTAAGTGATATCCAAACCATTATATTTAATAAACGGCCCTATTCTCGTATTTTTGGAGCTATTTATGGTGAAGGATGAACACACCGAAAGCAAATAGGAAGTGCCGTCTGAGATTACTCTTCTCCAATTACTGAAAGGTTCTTGTTGATGGAGGGGGTCAATGTCGTGTCTCGGTTCTCTGACTCATTCGTTAATGGCTAAATTTCTTCGCCTGGCTGTTAGCTGACCCCCTTTAACCCCATAGCATAATTATTCCTCATCAAATAGAGAATGACCTTTGATGACGAGGTACATGTTTGCTTCAGCAGGGATGAAGGATGGTGAGTCTCTATTTCAAGGATCATTTATTCCGAACAGAATATGTCCGTCTGTCATCGTTTGCCTGCCACCGTTCATATACTTGCCTTGGCATACCTCTATCGCTTTTACTCGAGCGCTTCGGTACTTGTCATCGAGTAGCCCTGATGTCTTCGATAATTAGTTTTAGCATTATTTGCTCGTAATTTGGCTGCAACCCTTATTAGGCCATGCAAGGGAAGGTAATCCCCGAGGCCACGCGATGACGTCATGTGACCTCCAGCCCCTGGCAGCGGTTCGTGCGGATTCCCCAACCCGCAGGAGTGACGGGACCCTGAGTTTCCATCCCCAAAGCGGCGTTTGATGTGGTTTGGCCTAGGCTACAGGGTTGCAGCCTGGACAACCAAAAAAGGTCTGAAGAGCATGCTGTAGCTGAAGACCCAGTTATGCTAGGTTTGTGAGGTGGAGGACTTCCTTGGATTTAACATGACTCACTGGTTTCTAAAAGAAATATTCATTGCATTTGGTCTCCAATGGCATGCGCTGCCTCCATAAAGGCCCATGGCTAATCATGCATATTCGTTGATATTACCAGTGCCACCGGGTACTTGCAATCCTATTGACTGTTGTTGCCTCGAGGTGAACATCTGGAGGTGGTGGTACCTTGGCTTCGAAATCAATAAAGTTGTACTGTCAACCAGTCCATGTTCTCTTGGAGCTTGTATGCATGTAGAAATGCGAATCTGTGAGTCTTGTGGACCCTCTTAGCATGGTGTATCTCAAATTTAACTTTAGCAGAACACGATGGGTGGAAAAATGAGGTGAGTAGATGAAAATAAATGAATACAGCAGCGTTTGAACTCCAAGTTCAGGTCATCATTCTTTCGACGCCGTTGCTGCATGTACGCGTGTCGAACCGACCCCGGCTTACCATCTCGCGTCATGGACTGAGTCGTTGGTCTTCGTACCAGCACACCCCTAGGACCCTCGCAGATCCAGGGTGTCAAGTAGCGTTGAGAGCATACTCGTCGTTATCACG